>OMLM01008654.1:178433-207403 GCA_900302695.1 Helostoma temminkii
GCACATTCCCGAAAGAGACATAGAAAAAGAAAGGAAAGTGTGTAAAAGTGGAAGATATGGATGAAAGGAAGGAGGATAAAGAGGGAAGGACATAAGGAGTAGACATTAGGAGTTAAAAAGGGAGTGAGAGCCATAAGGTTAAGGAAGGTCAGGGGAATAATAATATGGTATATATATAATAATAATATGATATGTAATTGATCCCTGTTATATTATTAATGTTCAGCTGAGCACCCCCCCCCTTTTCCACAGAAAGGTCAAAGGTCAGGCTCAGATTCAAAACAGATCTACCAGAGCCAGTGCGGAGAAAAGGAAGTTGCAGAGAGGAGGTCACAAAATATTATACCCCGTTAAACTTCCCCATATAACACACACACAAATACACACACACACACTCCTTGGTGTGCTCATCTTGATCTGTTTTTAATGAGCTGTTTAAGGAAGAAACAAACAGAGATAAATAAAATAATATAACCACACAACTGCAGTTTTTTTTAATATATATGCAGACAAATATGCCAAATTCTTTGCGTGAGCTGTGCTTAAATTTTAACATTAATCCAGTTTTATTTGAGAGCATAAACGTATTGTCTGTATTTCATGACAGCACAGGCTGTGTTCAGGATATGTTGCATCCTCTGTCCTTGCAAAACCTCTGTGATGATTTGCAAAACAGACGAACAACTCAAGAACATGGTCATAGTTTAGACCATGTTGAAACAGACATGTACTAATATTAAACATTATCAAGTTTCATATTGCTACACGAGGATTTTTTCTTTGTCTTAATGGATAAAGTGGTGGTAAATCTCTGAGTTTTGCACTCTTATTAAAAGAGTTTTAAAAATGTCACCTCAGAAATGTTTTATAGACAAAAAATTAATCATTAATGGTAATTAAGAAAAGACACAGCATGGATAATGAAAGTAATGATTAGTTAAAGGCCTTATATATGCTAACAACCATACAACTCATTCACTAGGGCTTTAACAGACGGCATACTGAATGTGTCAGAATAAGAGCTCAAAGGTGAAAACACACCTGTTCATATCAAAGTTAGTAGGTTGAGGTTTAAAGAGGCTGAGAGACACAAAGGCAACAAAGAAGTTCACCTTTATCTTTATCTTGTTCCTTCAAATGTCAGAGTATAAACTGAGAGAGGAAGAGGCTGCAGAGGGTTTTATCAGACATGAAAACCAACTGTGTCCCACATGTGACTGAAGACGGAACACAAACACAGAGAGAGAGAGAGAAAGAGAGATGGATAAAAAAGGAAATAAGAAATATTTACTTGGATAACAAGTGAATAAACCTAAAGACAAGAGCAACTAAAACCAGTGTGTGTGCAAAGAGTTTGTTGGCTCAGTGACAGCGTCCTCTCTCCTTCTCCTTTCTTTCTCAGCCTAAATAGACGGGTTTGTTTGTTGTCACTGGTAGAACTAAAGGAAAACAAAGTGACTCGATTCCCCTGCTTCTTTGTGTGTGTGTTCATTAGAAGACAGTTAATCACACAGAAGAGTTCCTGTCTCCCCACAAAGCTGTCTGGAATACCAAGTCACCATTTGCTGTCTCTGTTCTTCTTTCCATTGTCTGTCTGTCTGTCTGTCTGTCTGTCTGTCTGTCTATCTAATTATCTAACTATTTTTTCTATCTATCTATCGTGATCTAGTTTAAAATCCAGTAACGGCTGTGTGGACACATGACGGGATTATAGGAGTTATTCACTCAGATTTTAAACCAGTGAGAAGATTAACCTGTACAATATAATTTACTGTAGAGGTCAGCAAATAAACACAGCACATTATATATTGTTGCTCCATACAACAGTGGATAGTACAGAGACAGAAAAACAACAACTTTTATGTCTGTGTAGACATCTGTCTGAAGACATCTAAGAAAAATAATATAGACTCTTCAGTGTAGAATGGATTAGATATTATATTATATTATCCCTAATATTGTCCAGAAACCCCCCATGAAGGTTGAAATTCTACTTCTGTGTATTCTGAGAAACCTCTAGAAGAAAGAAAAGATAATTCTGTCACAAAAACAATTGTTGCATAGAGTTTCCTTTACAATTTTTGGTGTGAAATAAAACATTTTCAATATAGTCTTAATGTTACAGCTTATATGTAGAGTTTAGTTAATTTTCATGGTGGATGGAAAAGACAAAATCACATGACAGTCATAACAAAGTATAGTTGTTATGGTTAGCTGCGTACATTTATTTTCTCTTGATGACACTTTTGATGTGTAAAATCGTTAGTAATCTTTTTCAAAAAAGTACAGTTGGAACAAATCATGTTTACAATAAAATGTGTCTTGGGGTGTTTTAGTTGGAAATTTTAGAAGTAAGTAAAACTTGGTGAGCAAGATACAGTGGAAGAAATTAACAGATTTGTTTTCTTTAAATCAACATCAGCAAAAACGTGAAATCACATTTAAATGTACTTCTGAAGCCTTACCAGTGAAGCACGTCAGAACGACAGACACACAATCCATCCAATCAGAGCAGGTTCGGCGGTAGAGCTACATTCGTTCCTTCCAATGACATTCTTATTCTTGGGATCAAGTGGCCAATCATTGACTAATATATCCTGGAAGAGGCGGGCTGTTTTCTCTGCTGGCTTTGCCCAGTCCGGATGTTCCCCAGTAGCGAGCAGCAGTGTGTGAATGTGGCAACCGAGGTAGACAGGGAGGGGTGGATAGGCTGACCAGGGCAGGGTTTTTGTCCCTTTTCTTTATTTTTCTTTACTTGCAGAACCAGTTGTTTACGGTTTATGTTAAGCCACGGGTGTGAACTTGTTTGTAGAACAGAAAACCCAGCCGCTGCTGTTTTTGTTTGGGACTAACCGGCGTCGTTGTGAAAACAGCCCAGAAGAAAGAAGGAAAAGGAGAAACAACATGGGGCGATAATAAAAAAAGGTGTTGTGAAGCGACGATGACTCTCTGGGAGGATCCGTGAAGCTTATTTATTTTAATTTATTCCCCCCTTTCCTTTCCCTTGTGTCGTTTTTTGTTTTATTTTTACGTTTTGTCCTCCCTTGCTACTTTGGGTGGTTGTATTTTTGAAAGGAAAGGACAACGGGATACGGTAGGAGAGGACTTAAACATGGACCAAGCCGGCATCCTGAGAAAGTTTATCCAGGGGGTGAAGGCCATGAGCGACAGGGACGATGAGAGGGGAGAGGACAACTTCGGCAGCGACTTTATGGTGGGTCAAAATGACCAACACTCAGTCTCCTTTTCTTCTTATCTGTCTCAGCCAGACCTCTGTCTCTTCATAATTTCCAGCTTTTCCTCCATGCTGAACCTCCATATCCCACCCCCTCCCGTCTCCTGGTTCCCTGTGTCCCCCAGGAGGTGAAGCAGGGGGCGGCCGCACTGCCCTCTTCCTTTTCCTCCCATTTCCAGGCTGTACATGGCGGCCTAGCATTGTCTCCCCAACCACAGAAACACCAGAAGCTCCTGTTTCTTTAACATAAAGACACAGACAGCAAAACAAGACACGTTCACACCACCTTTCAGCCTTGGGCTAATTTTTTACATGGCATTGTTGAAATAGCTTAGCTTGCAGGGAATTGACTGGGCTTAAGTGCACTGTTGTTGTGCCTCTTTTCTGTCTTTTAACCATGCTTGTTTGTCAGTGCAATTACTCATGGCCCTCAAATTATTATCAGTAATATAAAATCCAAAGCATGTAGCATAGTTTATCTAAAAATGCTATCTCGCATGGGGAAATTGTCTTTAATAGCGGGAAACATGCATTTATTGTAATTATCTTATTCAGATATGTTTGCTTTAGGATGACTGCTGGCCTTCAGTCATAAGTTTGCCTTCACTAAATCAATGGGTATTATTGTGCTGCAACTTCAGACTTATAATAGGACCTATGCCAGGCTTGTGAAATAGCTGAATTACACTTCTATAATAACATCTGTGGTCATTTAGCTTAATGACTTTGATTAGTAAACGTTGTGCCAACTGCAAGGTATATACACATTTATGAGTGTTTGCAGCAGTAAATGTTAAATTAGCTGTTAGTAAGTCCATTAAAAGATTTGCATAAAAGACCACAGTCACGGTTTGTAGCAGCTGATTTGGATTGGGTTTACCCAACAGTAACCTATACTATGTGTCAGTGAACTAAAGTGTTTTGATTTACTTTATTTTATTTGTTTATTTAGGAGAGAGGTAAATCAGCGTCAGAACAGTTAACTTTTTCCCCTTTTGGTTATAGTTGCAAACACACACCCTTCTCCTTACTTCTCTGCTTCATGCAAGCTGCTTGCTGGAGCTTGCAACATTCTTTCTGGGCCCATTTCATAACATTTCATCCTAGCTTTTAAAACTGAAGGTTTATCAACTGCTGGGCACACTTTGGATAAAAGCTGCACACGCTGACAAGCCTGTTTCTTTTCAATTAGGTGCATACCACACTGAAATATGTAGAGCTACTGCATGTGTATGTGTCAAATTGTGTGCTAATGACTTGGCCTGTCCTTCAAGCATGTTTCAGAAAACAGGGTGGTAGAGGATGTTGCGCAAAAACCAGACTACAACGGGCGTTGGGCTGTGAGAAGCAGTGAGGAAGTGCTTTATGGATGAGGGAGATGGCTAAAGGAGCTGCGACTCTTCTGCTGTCAGCTTCCTTACGTTACGCATTAAATTCATAATGCGCGTGATCACACTTTTACTTTATTGTGTGTATTGTAGATATTTAGTTAGAATAAGTATCTATTATAATGTCTTTCTTATAATTGTTTAAATCTGTAACTATTTACAGCATATTGGCTGCTGGTTTCCTTTAACCTGAAATTCTCTATGTATAGTTGATTGAGTAAATGTAGGCACATCATACGTCTCTATACTTACTTCTATGAGGTTACATCTATTTGTGACTTGTCAGATGACCTGCTACAGCCACAGTGCTCTGCTGCTGCACATTTACAGAAACTGTGGCGGACACCATGCGAAATTAAAACTTGTTGTTGAGGAAGAAAAGAGTGTCCTTTACATATTTACCCAACAAAAGATCCCAGCAGCCTTTGTGGCTACTAAAAATCACAAACTTTTAATCAGAGACTACTCTTTCAAACTTCACCACTGACCATTTGTCATATACGATTCTTTGAGTGATATCTGTTCAGTTTACTTTCAAATTTGTTTTCCTGGATGTACAATTGTTTGTTTCTGCTATGAACCATATTTAGGCTGTCACACATCCTACTAGACAGCAACAGACAGAGCTTGGGTACCCTTAATCTTTAGCACTTGCAAGACCTTTAGTTTGTATTTTTATTGTTTATTGTAACCACTTAATGTGGTTATTCAGCATAATCAAGTTGATTTGGTGCTCGTGTCCTTGCTGAATGTCAGCTTTGTGGTGTTTATATACTGTAAAGGGGGCTGTGAGCTACTCTCACCTGGCTACATCAGCTTCTGGTTGGCTTGCTTCTTCTAAATTATTTAGCAGATGATGTAGATAAGGAAACTTGTTCTGATTGAGTACAAGTTTGCCAGGAGACAGAGTAGCAAACACAGGCAAGATGCGTCAGACTCAGACAACATATAAGTAAGTGCTTCAGCTGGTTGCTCCTGGTCCGCCAAACTGTTTTCAGGCCTTACGTGAAGCTTTCAATTGCTGGAGTCAAACTCACAATACCACAAGCGCATGGGATGTGCTCATCTGCACACTGAGTCACCAGAGCACCCTGACATAACACCCACTTTAGCTGCCTATTGTTGTTTATATATAGAATGTGTTTTATAGACATAATTACAGTGCTCTGTAGGGCAACGAGTCAGAGATTATATGCTTTGTTCAGGACTCTTTTTCAGTTGTTTGATGGAACTTGAGCACTTGATTTTTTTTCCGCCTGGCATCACTTGAACATGAACTGTCATGTTGTCTGATTCAGTGGCGATATTGTCATGTTTGACCGCACCAGAAACATTTTATGACCTTTTTTGTTGTCAGAATTATCACAGGTATTTCAATTAATGCAATGATACAAAGAAACATCAGCAATGATTTAATTACATGGCACAATCTGGTACATGTGGTACAAGCACATCAGGGCCTCCATCCTGGTGCATTGGTAATCAAAGGGGTACATGCTGCTATTGCATGTAGCATATACCTGCTTGTCATTTCTTCTTTTGTGTTATTCTGCTTAATATATGACAGAGGGCTTTATTGAACTAATCTGCTTTGTATGTCATATCATGTAGCATGTCATCAGTAAAAGGCACAGGTCAAAATCATAATCCAAGGGGATAGAAATGGGATGAAAAGCAAAATACATGCTGTTGAGTCCTGGAGTCAGTGTCATGACGCAGGTTCTGTCAAAAGTGGGGCATCTGTGCAGTCAGTGGTTCTGTAAAACCAAACAATGGCAATCTTACTTGTTTCACATGGGTGGTTATCAACTGGCTCTGTCAACCCACGACTTTCCAAACCAGCTATTAGTGCGCTTATGTAAGAGGCAGAGTTTTTTCAACAAATAGCCAGTTACAGAGACACATCCAGAGAAGAAGATGAAGCATTTGGCATAAAGTTGATTATGACTCAGTAGTTAAATGTCTGCTTTCATGCATAATCTTCTTTTGAGAAGTTAAAACCATTAAAAGGCAATAATGTTACACGAATAGAAGCAACACATAGTGTAGAGGTAAAGAATTAGCTGTGAGAATAGTTTGTTTTGGTTTTGCTTTGCTTCCTTGAGTGAACCCTCTGATTGCCACAGGTCAAATTATACATAATCTGAAAGTGTTGAGAAATGTTCTCTTCCTCTGGTGTAAATTCCAAAGTTATAATGCTGACTAACACTTCTGGCTTTGTAAAAACGCACTTCACTGCTGTATAGGCAGAGCGATCACTGCCTGCTGTCTTAGAGAAATGTATTTTGCACTTGATCTGTCACTTCCTGTGGGAAGAGAAAGTGTCTGTATTCGACACAAACTTTCAAACGAGTGAAGACACCACTTTCTCCAGAGACAGTCAATCGGCAATCTAGTGACACTGTTCTTTTACGTAACCACCTGTTTTATTATATATTCACACATATTAAATGTGTCAGTGGATCTTAGCAATCAGTTGTATTTTCAGCACCGTGAATGAAGTGATAGGAGTGCAGCACAGAGTTTAGATTCAAGGCCTCCATGCAGCCTGATAGAAATATGCTATTACAGAAGATATTTAGCCAATATGCCTCACAGTGTTTTACAGTGGCAATGTAAAAGTAGCATTACACAAGATGTTGAACATGAAGCTGAGAACAAATGTCTTTAAACACACTGCAGGTTGGTGTCTGTTCATATGCCAAGTGCCCTCGTGTGGCACAAGAACAGACGTCTTCATATGAACAGATGCCTCCATATCGTGGGCTACGTATGAGCTACAAGCAGGGACTTTATGTCTACTTATAGACGTGTAAAAAACATTTCACAGGCTCAAGAAATGTAGCTGCACAGTGGTTCAAGTTGAAAATGAGAAGATGTTAAAAGAGGATAATGTAAAGACAGGAAATAAACCGCACGACCAAGAACAAACTGAAACACAGAGGTGTGATCTAGTACCTCTGTGTTATCTGTGTCATCACACCAGCTGTGATATTGTTTCCAAATATATTGGAATAAACACACATGTAGCTGTTTTTGGGTTCTGGGGTTTGTGGTCAAGACCTGGTTTAGACATTCAGTAGGAGATCAGCTTCTGTGTGTGTGTGTGTGTGTGTGTGTATGTGTGTGCTCTCAAACAGGACATCAAAGAGAGCGAAAAAGTGCAAACACGTGCTTTTTCCAAACATGTGTCCTGTCGGGCAGACATAAAACACTCAGAGGGGAGGCAAGAAAATGAGATGTGACAGTGCCAAATGTGACTGTGTGTGTTCCTGCAGGTTTTTGCTTGTGTATAGTAACAAACCACTGTTACTCGGGGGCTTCCCCTTCTCCTTTCTCAGTTGTATGTGAACCCTAGCACATGATGTAGAAGCCTTTTTGCACACACATGCTGGTCACTGTATGTGTGTTTTAAAGAGGAAGATGGGCTTGTGTGTTTAGGGAGTGCTCTCAGGCAAACTGAGTGAAAGGGGAAGTGTTGTATCCAGATAAATGAGAGGAACATGTAGCGATGAAACAGAGCATATATTTCTCAACCTTTTCATGTAATCAGTTTAAAAGGGAGCACATTACGTGAGCCCTCTTTTGGTGAAATAATGCACCACCCCTGGTATGCACAGTATTCTGGGTTCTCACTTTCAAACTCATCAGTCAGGCATTGTGTTGAAAAGGAGCTGGAGGGCCTCTGGGAAGCAAATACCAGGGCATTTTTTGGAAATGTTTAACGGCTACAGCTTTAGGTTGTACATAAAAATATTGGTAACAACTAATAGCAACAATAATATGTTTATTTATTTGCCTGTTGCAGTTTGTGTTGTGTTCTCATTGCATGCAACTGGCCGCTTGGGGGTTCTTGTGTCTTTTTTGTCCTCTTTTCCTGTTTTTAATATAAGCTGCACACATTTTAGGTAAAATTTCAGCTTCTTTGACTTTACAATGAAATTTTTAACCAATATGTGAAAAATTATTAAAAGTAATACACTAGTTTCTTAATGGGGATTACAGCTGCCTTGGGTTGTCTTCTCCGTTGTCTCCCATTGCTGGCTAAAAATGAGAAGCACGTTGTGTGTTTGCACAGCACTGCAGGGGTCAACTGCTGGTTTTGTGAGTGTGTGTGAGTGTGTGTGAGGCAGTCACAGTAAGCTCGCTTCATGTTACTGTAACAAGACTTCCTAATTTAACCTACAACTTAACCCAAAAACCAATCTATTGCCCTGAAGATAGGCATTTCTCAGAAAAGATGTAGCTCAGTTTTTTTCACCAACAAGGCTGAAGAATTTTGTCAGGTCAATAGCAACCCTGCTGACACAGGAAATCGCACCACAAGGAAGAAATTACAGGAACATGCATATTACTATAATACCAGCAAAAGAAACACTAAATGTTGTAAAAATACACAGAAACCCTTCCTTAACTACCAACAGGGGTCAAGCACGAGTGAAGTGCAAAATCATTTAGGTCACTGATCATTAGGTCACCAACACTAGGCCACCATTCCCCCTCCCATATGGGCAGTAAATACACATAAACAGTAATTGCACAATGAACACACAGTGTCCCAGATGATTTGGATTATATGCAGTTTGTCCACATCTGTTTCATGCTGTAGCCCCAGATCCAGACTGGGAAATTACTACCAGGTAAATACCGGTAAATGGTAGCTGTGTTTACCACATATGATGGTGAAGTCAGCAATTTAAACTGAAAATCTAAACATGCCAAATGTCTTGAGTTGTGTGGCTGGTGCTTAGTTCTCTCAGTAGTGATTTCCCAGACAAATGTAATAACGAGGAGGTAATAGGTTGCCTTGTACCATTACATTGAAATTCAATCATCATCAACATATATAAGTTTAGCTTTTCTCATTTGAAATGCAGAATTCAGATTTTTCCATAAAAGTAGAGTCCACAGAAAGATCTTATCACACTGTGGTATTTTATTGTTGGTTGATTTTGATTTTTTTTATGGAAGAATATTTGTTTTTGAGCTGTCCAACTAAAATTTCAGGGCTGCCTAAAGGCAATTACTTCAAATTTGGCAGAAACGTCCTGTTCACTTGGACTTGTGGATGAACCGATTAGACCATGACTCTGGACTGACCTGTGTGTGCGAACTGCCACTGGACTGGACACTTCCAGCTCCCTCATGCTTTAATTTGAGGAATGTAGTTTTCACCTGCCACCATTTTTTCATCTTTTTTTTTATCACATTTTTATGTGCAAAATCAAAATGTGGGTGGGACGAAAATGAACTTGGTCTGAGTTTATGACCTTAATATCACAGATTTCCTTCTGTCTTTGAAAGATATTTTTTATATTACTGCAATATTTTATATTTGACTTCTGCTTACCCCTCTGCTGTTTCATCTTTTTCCCCCTCAACATCCTTCCTCTTAATTTTTTCCCTCCGTCCACTCTGTTTTGTCTTCTGATGTTGTAAGTGCACAAACACGCTGACTCATTAGTCAGAGGAAACGGTTTCTGTGCTTGTCCATTTTTTATACAGTGTACTGTGGGCTGTCTACTGTACATGTATTGTTGGCATTTGTGGCCCCAGAGGAAGTGAGCTAACAGAAGGTGGTTTTAAATGTCTCATTGAACCAGGTGCTTTCAGTTCAGTTGAGCTGCTTCCTATTTTTGTATATAACAAGTGTATCAAGTAAATTCTTGAGCAGTTGAACTGAAAAATATTCCCATGATTTCAGTGTTTCTAGTAAACAAATCTTTTTATTTAACTAACTGATATTCCTGTTTATATCTTTGGGTTCTGCTTTTTGCGTTAACACCTTTCACATTTTTTTATGACTTGCATAATGGAATCATCACACAGTGATTCAGATGTTTTCAGAACTGAAAATGAAAGAGTGACAAACGTAGAGAAAGGCAAGCCTGATGCCTAATTAAAGGAAATGCACGTGTACAAATGAATGACAGGCTGTTAAACTGCTACGTGTGTGTCCACTCATGCTATCAGTGCCCCACTGACCCATTTTGGCCAGTGTCCATAAAGTGGTAATGACTACACAATGCACGAGGGTTTAGCTAATGAGGAGGTCTCTCTCTCTCACACACACACTATAGACCCCTGACTCATGTTGGTGGCCAGGGTGTGGTTTGATGCTACTTCCGTAGTGATTCAGCTTGAAACAATAGTAGACAAATACATTACTTTAATTTCTGCAAAAATTACACTTAATCATTTTACATTAGGTGAAGTTCTGGACTATTTCTTTGCTGTCAGCAGTAACTTCTGCAGTGTCCAATCATTTCCAGTATTTATGCTTAGCTGAGGTAACCAGCGGTCATTAAGTGTACAGATGTGCTTTTGAAATGATTTCCCAAACGTCAGACTATTCCTTTAAAAATCATAACCCACTCCTTTAACAACTACACATTTGGTGCAGCTGTGTGTTTTATATCCTCAAATATGACTTTGCACTTACAACCTCCTCCTCTGATTTGGGACATTAATGCCACAAAGAGAGAAGGAAAGACAGGGCGAATGCCAGTCAAGCTTATTGAATTATCAGAGGGAGAGAAGCGGAGCGACAGCCACACAGACCCTTTTAGTCTCTGTACTGTAGCTGTGCATCTTTTCCCCACATGCTCGCAGCACGGGAGATGGATTTTTCTGAGAGCATTGTAAGGGGTGACCTATTTTAGCTTGTGTGTGTGTGTCTGCATGGAAGGTGACCGTCAGTACAGCCTCTTTGCCACTAGTGCTCGACACCCCCACTTCCTGGCCACACACGCAAAAACCTTTTTCCCACTCCTTCTGCCGGAAGAGCATATTTTCTGCCAATCAGTGCTTACTGCAGAACTCGAGAAAGAGAATGTGTTTCACTTCTGTATGTGTGTGATTGTGTGTGTGTGAATTATTCAGTGAGCCAGGGAAGTACAGCGATGCTGACTTATTCAGCCAGGAGACAGAAAGTAGGTTAGACACAGTAACAACTACATCGCTCTCTTTACCTCTAGCTACCCCCTGTAGCAAGCGTTGTCTCTTCTAGGTTCTCTTTTGGCATTTTAATCACTTTCTTCTTCTACTTTTTTTCTAATCTGCTTAATTTTTTTCTCCGTTTGTCTCTCTCTCTGCTCACCAACTCCATATTCTCAAGTCATTTCAGGTTGAGTCATTGTTAAAAGCACTGTAGTTGCACCCTGAAGGGGGTCTGCGAAGTTGGCACTGGGCTTTTTAGGGGCAACGCCCAAGGTGTGTGTGTGTGTGTGTGTGTGGCAGTGGAAGTCGAGTGTTCACAGGAAACTCGCCAGCTCAGTCATGTTAACTGATAGGAAGTAAGAAGTCAGAAGAAGGTAAAAAAAGTGTGAAAACAACATGAGAAAGATTTTCTGAAGCATTTAGTGCATTAAACAGATCATTCTCAGTGTGTTCCAGTAAAACCTGGCTTGACTGTGAAAAATACTACAATCCAGTCTCTCTGAAAAGCTAGAGTAGTTAAAAGTTGACAAAAGTGCAAGTGTACATCATGTCCATCAGCTGCTTTAAAGGTAATCCGCTTCACACATTTTGCTGACATTACCACAACAGTGAAGCGTGGGTGGTTTCAGTGCTTTCTTGTCTTTAAATGTGTGAAAACCATAGAAAACTCTTTGAGAGTTTTGTAGAGTTTTAGTTTCATCGCTTTCCTGTGAAGAGAAGCGTTTCCTGTGATGTTTTGTATTTTGCATAACAAAAGTTCAAATGACAGATGAGATAGAACTGCTTTTGTTCACATAAAAGTGCGTAACTGTTAGGTGTTGTATTTTGGATATGAAGGGTTGTTTTTCTCATTTTATGCACAAGTTGGTACAGTCAAATTTAAAATGAAAAATACTGATAAATTCATTATTGATAAATTATTAAAATTCCTCCAGGAAAACTCCTGATAAAATCAATTTTCCATTTAAATTCCATTCCTTTTCAGTATTTGATTAAATGTGCATAATTTGTATTATTTCTTTGTCCTTCTGCATGTTTTGTTTTTTTCCTTTTCATAGTAAGAGCGCACATGATGATAGAAACAAGAATATTTACTTTTCTTTGGCATGTTTCCCTGTACCCCCCCACCTCATTCAGAACAGAAGCTGGTGTTAGTGTGTAAACGGAGCATGTGAGTGAACAGCTGAAACATGGAATAAATGGGCCATTAGCTTTGTTAACAAGACCTTAGCTTTCCCTTTTCTTCCTTCGCTCCTCACATCACCCCACACCCATATTCTTTCTCTCACTCCTCCAGCTCCACCTTTTCCTTACACTTCACCTCTCATGCCAGTTTGTTTTGTAATGCTACAGAGCAGCAGGCGGGCACTCTCTCCCTCCACTTTATTTCTTTAGCATCCCGAAGGCACACTTGTTATTTGTGTGAAGGTACATGCTTGTGTGTACTTTGTCGATTGTGTCTTTTGTGCATATGTCTGTGTGTAACAGAGGAAGTAAGCGTAATTAAAAACAGAGCCTGTTTGTGGGACAATGGAAAGTAGAGACAAACAGTAGCTGGGTCTCCATCCAAGTTGTTGGTAAGGACGTATCACATTATACAAGCTGAAAAGTGAACACAATAAAGCTTTTGTGTGTGTTTGAAGTGCTTTTTATTATAAGTAATTAAATTGTGCAACAAATAACACTAGATTTTCTAGTGCCCAGCCCAGTAAATGGCTGAACTTTACTCTAAACAGCAATTAAAAGTATTTAAAGACATTTTGAAATGCTGTCTGTAATATATCTGCCCAACACAGAAGGGAAATTAGATGTCTTGAATTAATGGATCAGCACAAACATTCCACATTTAGTTGTGCAGTGCTTAAAATGTTTGCATACATCTTGTTTGGATGGGAATTTTAAGTTAAAAAATAATTTGAAGTGGCTTTACACAGCCACAGGATGTATTTAAACCAATTTATATCACTTTGTGTTAACTGATTGTGCGTTTGTGTTTACTTGACTCCTGTATAATCCAACAAGGAGAAAATATTTGTTGCTTGACTTTGATTAGTCTTTTAAAAGCTCACGAGAGCTCACCTAAACATACAGTTCGCCTATACTCTCATCCTTCTTTAGTGCAGTAGTTAGATGAATGAAGTTGTCATCGTAGATCAGGTGTACTTGTAGATGACAAATATCACTTGTCTAATATAAATAACTTCCATCTTTGAAATTATATACCTGAAATTACATCTGTGAATATAATTTGATTAGTTATTTGCAGGTATACATATACAAACGAGTGTCGAACGAAACAAGTGATCATGTTCAACATGTCAGAATTTATTAGCTTTAATTCAAGAAGATATAAATGTAAAAAAAACAGGAAAATTTGCTCCAAAGAGAAAATACTTGTCGTCCTTACAGGGCACATGTTTGCCTTCACATAATGTGTTTTGTGGGTTGGGGGAGTCACAGGCCATCACAAATCTCTACTGCCTGCTTTTCCTGCTTATCATGTGTGTGTGTCTTTCCGGGCTCAGGCCCAGCACAGAAGCAGACCTCTGCTGGAAATGTAATTCACATGAGGCCAGAGGAGCTCTAATGCTATTACCACACACAGACGCAGATGAGCGCACACACACAGACTTGTGGCCACCTACAGTTTCTGTGTATTACCTCTCTTTCTCTTAAATTCCTTTTTTTCTCTTTTGCAGTTTTTGATAGTCTGACATGATAGAAAATGAAATGTGAAAAACTCATAATGTCTCGAGGGTTTCTCTTTGATGCTTGCGTGTGTCACTGGGCACAGCAGTCGTCTTTTCAGTCTAGGAAACTGCTGTATAAAAATAATGACTTTCAGAAATATTTTGCCATTTAGGAACGAACGTTTGAGATTATGAATGATTTAAACATAAAAAAAACAAAGTGCAAAGAGGTATGTTAACTACTGCAAAATTGTGTTGTTTCTGAAAGTTTCAATTTTAACACTACGCGCTAATGCAAAATTGGCGCGTAGTGAAAAATGCAAAATTAGTGCGTATTGAAAAATGAAACAAGGGGCAGGAAGTGCGCTGTAGCACGTGTCCATGTTACTGTAACGTGAGGAAAGCCTGCAGTCAACAGTAGTGAGATGAGAGGTGGGACCATTTTTCACACAAGGCTCCAGCAGCCTGAACGCCTACGCTGACTTTCTCAGGGAGAGAGAGAAAAAAGGGGGGAATGAGGGAGGCACAAACAGCGGAGTGATGCCTAATTTCCTCAGTGTCTCAGAAGGAGGAGGGAGAGCTATTTAACAGAGAGAATCAAAAAGGGCCCTTGAGTGTGTTATCATGTGAGCGCTATCAGAGTTGAGCAGCAGGAGTTTTTTATGGTTCAGAAGTTGTCGGTCTTTTGACGTTTTTATAAAATTTCTCTTGCTCAAGGAAAAAGTGTCGCTGGAAATAAGTTGCATGTTAAAATCCACGCAGTAAATAAATTAGTCTAATGTCACGAGCATCTAGTGCTTGACATGCAAGTTGTAAAAGTAAGACTTTTTTAGTATTTTAGTGTTTACTTAAAGATAGCTGAAATGTCACCTCTCCAATGGCCATCACTTTGTTTTTTTTCCATCAAATAAATATGAATTTGTTTATTTATTTATTTATGAACTTTGTGCCTCATCTTGTTGCATCTTGAGAGAGAGAGAGAGAGAGAGAGAGAGAGAGAGGATTTGCTCAGTTGAAGTTGCTCAGAAGTAAGCCAAGAGACAAAAAGCTTTCTGAAAGTCTTTTTTTTCTAGCATTTATAAATATATATTGCAGTAGTGATTTAATAACAAAACTGAAAAGCCCTATGAGAAATGTTTTATACGTAAACACCTGACAAGTTAAGGTACTTAACATGTTGATGCAAAGCGTATGTAAAACATAAATTACTGTTAGATGGTTAGATGTTAGTAATATTTGTTTCATTGCCATAACAATAAGTACTAAATTGAAAACTACTTTAATGTTTTCAACATTAAACATTAACTGAGTTTTGGCCAGCTGTCAGACGAAGATGTTGTTATTGTCCTCATTAACTGAATGTGTGTTTATCTGTGTCAGCCACTATTAGATTTGGCCACATTTAACTTCATCTACCGTCGCTCAAAGAAGAACAGGAGTGTACTGCGGTATTTTAGCAGGATGGACAGTGTTCCTGTGTGTGTCAGAATAGTTTAACCACTGTAACCTGTTTGCTCGGTAGCATGAAAAGCTAGATAAGATAAGGTGATCGACTTCACTGTAACTGATCGAATGAATAGTTAACTGTTACTACACTGCAGATTTAATGTTCTATGTTAAATTTCCACTTGTTTTATCACCACTGCTCTTGGAAATTGTCATTCTGTAACTTTCTGTGAATTTCTAGTTTCTGTCTACTGCCGGACTCGTATCACAGTTTGACCTTCTACAATCACGTATCTGATACATATCCTGTTCATGGAAAGAATTACATCAAACGGTTGCGTTTTCTTCTTCTTGTAGGTTAATTTATACCTAAAAACAAGGTATAAAACCAGTGGAACGACGTACTAATTTTTCTTACTATGCACTAAATATTTTCTTTCTCTTGTTTTGTTTTTTCAGCGGTTACGGAGGTTATCAACCAAATACCGAACAGAGAAGATCTACTCCACTAACGTAGGGGAGAGAGAGGAGAATGTGAAGAAGAACAGATATAAAGACATACTGCCATGTAAGTATTGGCATACCCAAAAGACCACATTTAAATTCAATACATGACTGTCCCTTTCCCACGGGAGACATTTTGACTAATAACAAAGGTAACGAGAATCTTCATAGACATGTAACCCAAATAACGGCTGTATTAATTTAGGTAGCGCGTTCTTGTATGATGTGTGCTGATAAGTTGAATTTAATGGAAACACTACTAATGATATTCATAATATGTGCTCTTTTTATGGCATACATACATATATACATGAGAAGAGTCAGTACATTAAAATATTTATCTGTAACATAAGAGAGGGGGTTTGTCATGCAATGTCCATTTGTACGCTGATAATGGTATACTTTATGTCACAGGTCCCACATAAAACCAGGCTGATTGTAGATTAACGGTTTACATTTGAGATCTAGATCACTCTTGGGCAAAGTAAACATACTTAGCTGAAAATTTATTCAATGCCCATTTCTAAAATGTAAGCCGTCTAATACAACAGCCCTTCGATAAAACATTTTGACATATGCAGTCAATGTCTGGAGAATAAGGTCTGGGCATTGTGTGGAGTTGTGCCTTTACACTTGGCAGCACACAGCAGGAGATAGCACAGGTCAGATGCGTTCTCACATGGGCAAATAGTTTGGTTTTGATGAGAGTTGATCCATGGGTTAAACGTTCAGGAGGCATGACGTGACACAAGAAGATCATGGTAATCGACTGTGTTTCTTTACCGCACATGAAAGCAGAGCCAGGCACCTGATTATAAACGTTGCTTTATGTACTGTATATATCCCCCGAGGGAGAGAAGAGCAATACAACAACAGAAGGCATCATATATATTTTCCATATTTCTGGTGCTCTGCTGAGAGGACTGACTGAAAGAGAACACCCACTCGCTCACTGTAAATACTCCAGACAATTACCTGCTGTGTTTGCATTCATGGACTTTGCACTAGGGGGCTTGCAGGAAGTCTGAAGAAGTTCAGGATTCCAGTGCATGTGAAAGCAGCTTTAGCCAGGAAACAGTCATTATATCTCTAAAACTAACACAATACAGTAACAGTGATAACATAAAAGGTCATATTTATTGCATCTTTACAAGTAGTAGTATAGTGAGTCACGTAGAGAGTAAGATGACAAACAATTTTCTAAATTATGTCCAATCTTCTGATTTATTCTATACTATTAGAGAAATTTTATTTCTTCTAGACAAAAAAATTATTTGAACAAAGGGTTCAGATTTGGTATTTCACCAGGTGTTATCAAGCTCCAACTTCCCCCTGGAAATTTTCTAGTTCAACACTGTATGTCTGCCAAGAAAAAAACATATGCAGCTGAAAAAGTTGAAAAATATTGTCAAATGTCTGTGTTGTCAAATTAACTGTATCACCTGCTACTGCTTTTTAAATTATCCGGTTAGACAGAGATGAGATAAATAGAGGAAAAAAGACCAAAGCAGAAAATGTTGGGTAGAGAAAGATGGAAAGAAGTTGGATAATGAAAAGAGACACACACACAGACACACACACAGACACACACACAGACACAGACACACACACAGTTTGCAGAAATAGGCTCAGAAATGTCATGTTCTAGAAATATGTATATACACACATACACATATATTCAGTGTGTTGTAATAACTCATGTGATAGTCTGTGTCTAATACACAGGCCTCTCACTGTGCTTAATGGCCTGAGGGAAAGCTTTCATAACCCAGCATCTGTCCTACTTTTTTGTACCTTTATCCTCTTTTTCTCCTCTGTCCATCTATCTATTCATTCACTCATTAAGTGAATGAGCTGCTGATAAGGCAGAGGAAGAACTAGTTCATCTGTAACAGATGTTTATACCCACCCACCCACTCACACACACGCACACAGAGTACATACCGTAGGAATGAAGATATAGCTGCGTGTGTCCATGAATCTCTTAACATTCCGTTATCCGCGTCTTTGTTTGTCCTCTTTAACTCACCGTCTCATTCCTTACATTTTTCTTTAGCTCTTTTCTTCTTTAGCTCTGTTTTTTTTCATGCATGTGAAAAATATTACAGAGTGAACTAAATAGAATTTCTCTCCTCAGTTGATCACAGTAGGGTGAAGCTGATGTTAAAAACAACAAATCAGGACTCAGATTACATCAACGCTAACTTCATCAAGGTAAAAAAAACATCTGGAAATCAAGTTCCTTTGCTTTGTTGTTTGACATCGTGATTTGATTAAAGTGTGTCTCATTGTATAGTGGTATATGAATAACACAAACATCTGTTGTGGAGACATAGTGTATAAAGTAATTTTTCACAAGAAATCATGATTTTCTTTTTAATTCTTCCTATCAGGGTATAGACGGCCCAGAGGCCTATATTGCAACTCAGGGCCCACTGCCGAACACTGTCATCGACTTCTGGAGGATGAACTGGGAGTACAATGTAGCTGTGAGTAATGAAAAGCTGAGAAACATAAGTGATGGATTGATAGAGGAGAAGTGTAAAAAGATTATATTCAAGATAATGTAGGAAGTTGGTGACAAAGGTCCTCCATGTCAGTTTCTGCATAGAAAATGAAAGTTGTCTCTTACACCTTAATGCAGGTGTAATAGAATGAGTGGGTTTTAGTTACCAGAATGTGTTCTCACATAGAAAATAAAAATATGGCTGCAGTTATGCACAGTTACATAGCAAGTAGACTGAGCTTGTTAAATGATGTGGTGAAGTTTTACCCATAATGCAGATTTTTTTTAAAGCTTCCGAAGATAATGGCTAGTGGCCTATTCTACATCTAAGTGTCAAGATGTGCTACGAAGAGAAGTAATGATTATCAGAGAAAGAAGAAAAGAAACCCACCTGCAGTCTTAGGATTATTCATATTGTAGCTCTGCGCTGTAAAACTAATAATTAATGTAATCAAAATAAATATGTAATACTGCGCAGCTGTGATAATTACTCCTATAGGATCAAAGAGACTGATATGGGAGTGAAACAAACACAATTTTTATTCTGCAAGGGATTAATTTTGGTAACTAAACAATTATAGAAGCAGAACATGTATAAATTTATTATAACCTTTCATGTTTCTGTCTCTGCAGGTTATTGTAATGGCTTGTCGAGAATTTGAGATGGGAAGGGTAAGACAGTGATATGTTTACCTCTGTTGTATGTTTGCATGTCACTATTTTAAGTTTATCACAATATAGAAAGAACTGCATGAAGAGATATTTTCCTGTTCATACACAAAGTTTACTGGGTTCCAAATTAATTTCCTACTAAATATTTTCTGGAGAGTTGTGTGCCAATTAATGTCACATCATGCACCGTGTTGACAGATTGTTGATAGTTGTTTCTGACTGAGGTACAGTTGTCAGTATGAGGAGTAAAGAGGTGACCATGCAAGTGGAGAAGATAATAATTAATTAAGCTCAAAAGAGCAAAAGTCTATCAGGGACATCAAATGTAATTCAAGCTGACACTTCTAAAAAATAAGGTGCACATAGAAAGCTAGAAAATGGTCAACCACCTGCTTGATAAGCATAAGTCTTGTGAATGAGCTGAAAATTATTTTAAGGGTGAAGAAACACAGACTATGCAAACACTTTTAAACTGCACAGCAAGTCAACAGTCCTCTTAAGGGTGTAGGCGTATGTGTTTCCTTGTCAGCGGCGAAGAGAAGACTTCATGACCAAAACCTCACAACAAGATGCAAACTGGTGGTGAACCTCAAAAACTGAAAGGCTAGGTTGCTGTTCACAAACACATAGAAACCCGAGCCCTAGAAGAAGCTTCTGCGGACTGTTCATACAAAAATGAATTCATCACCACCCATCATTCAAACATGGCACTGGCTGTGTTATGGCTTGGGCCTTTGTGTCTGTCAGTGAACTGGCATTTATTTATACTTTCACAGCTGAAGCAACAGGATGAACTGTACAGGAGCCTTTTATGTGCTTAGATTCAGCCAGAGGCATCATAATCATTGGACAACATGTTATCATTGAGCAGGACAACAATCCAAAATATACAACCAAAGCCACCGAAAAAAAAACAGTCACCTGATTTTGGTGTGATGCGATATCTCAGACAGTTCTTTCCATATTGACATAAACAATCTCAAATTACAGCTGAGACTTGACACTTTAATGCATTATTTTTTGTCATATTCAACATACAAAGCCTAAAGAATAAAATACTTATGTGGTGACTGTATTTTTATGTTTACATGTAAGTCTGTGTTTTATTATGTCCACTGATGTTACCTAATATTTTAGTCCCATTTCTGTCTGCTAGAACATCGCAAGGATTTTTGTCCTTGATTCTTTTGTTGCACATATAAAAAAAAATGTTAGAGGATTGTCTAGGCTTGGTAAAGATTTTTCTCATGTTTTTGTATGTATAGTAGGTATATACAAAATGTCACTTAACTAATAATAAAGTCAAGCTCACATTTGCCTCTATAAATGTGTTTTTCACATTTATATGAATATACATATATGCATATACAGTATAATATATATTTTTCTCTTATTTTCTTTATCACATCATGTGAATTGTTTATTTCAAACCAGACAGCGTGTGCACAGGATGCTGTCATATCTGTCTGGTATTCAAACTAACTACTGTTGTTCTCTCGCTTAGAAAAAATGTGAGCGGTATTTCCCGCTGCTGGGGGAGGAGCCCATGAGTTTTGGCCCTTTCAGAATCTCTTGTGTAAGTAGACATATCTAGTGTTACAGCTTTGTGTGTTATGTGTGTTGGCGAGGGGGGGGTCTGTTTTTGGACTGCATTTCTCACATTTTGTTCTAATGACTGAGTCAAGGATTGTGTTAATGTTCCCCCTGTATTTGTTTTCTAGGAATCAGAGCAGACCAGAACAGACTACTTTATCAGGACTCTGAAAGTGGAGTATGAAAATGTAGGTCCTCTCTGACTCATGTCTTTGTTCTTCAGACACATCCATGAAAGTGGTTTTCTCAAAAGACAATGATTTTCACAGTCTAGCCGAAATGAATATAGCTTTGTCAATAATGGTATTTTTCTAATATTAATATGTCTCACACAATTGGAAGTCAAATTCCATTTTCAGTGGTTACACGTCAGAAAACAGCTTCAGCAGATAATAAATTAGAGTTGCTCAAAGTCATTTGCGACAGAATTTTGTAAAACACTGAGTTTGAAGTTGAAATCATTGCTATTGAACAATTCAACAATAACTCACGTGTACACATTCTTGTGCAATTCTGTCTTTATAAATATTCCCTCATATGTCTTCCTGCAGGAAACTCGAAGGTTAACACAGTTCCACTATATGAACTGGCCAGATCATGATGTTCCATCATCATTTGACTCCATACTGGATATGATTGGTCTAATGAGAGAATACCAAGAGCATGATGACGTCCCTATATGTGTGCACTGCAGGTAGGTTCATGCAAACTGTACTGATGTAGCTTTGTTGGAACATACTAAGGCAACAGATTGTAATAAAAATAAAATGTGATTTGATTTGAGGAACTTTTCCGAATGCAACATGTAGGACATAAAAAAAAGTGTAGTACACCCACTGTGAATATAAATGATTTATGAGATTGTCAGGGGATTTCTGTCTGGAGACAGTAAGAATGTGCAACAGGTGGCCAGCATGGTGCTGTGTATTTTGAAATGAGATTTCAACACAGCAGAGAAATGTTGTAGTAGTGGCTAAACAGATTGCTCACAAATACAGAGCTACTTTTGGCAAACGCTTGTTTTAATTGAAAAATTCAGCGTGATAAATGAAAACGTCTTTACATTTATATGATAAATACCAACTACAGCTATAGTACACATTCAACTGCTGTTAAAATGATAATCTAAAAGTTGTTTGTAGGGATGTAACGGTTTTTTAATAGAGACTGAAACTTTTATATCGTGTCTCAGAAGCCTGATATTTCTTGCTCTAAATAGACTTTATTACTTGCATTTGCACTAAGAACAGTTAAACAGTACAGACAACAAAAACAAACAAACCAAAGAAATTACAGTTACAGTTCCACCCCCAAGTGATGCATTTATGACAGAGCAGGCTCAAAGGCCATTTCCACCATTAAATAACTTCAAACGGTGAAGTAGTTTGGAAAAATGAAAACAAAACGCACTGATTCACAAGGCACTAGGTTTTCTGCTGCACACATGCTTTGGAATACACACAACACACACACTGTCTCCATATGTGTGTAATCAGCAATAATGAGTGGCCTGAGGACATTTCCTGGTTCCTCAGCAGGACTCAAAGCTGTGTCTCTGCGTCTGTAAAGATGCTTTGTGTGGTTTCGTGTATACTGTAAGTGTGTGTGCTGGATACAGTGGCAGAGAGCTTTCTCATAGCATGAGATAAAGTTTGATATTTTTATGTGTCAGATGTGACATCACACAGTTTCAGCTTCTGTGTGGCTCCTGTCTCCATCCTGTCTGGACGATGTGTTGTTCCATACATGCAACTGCAACATTCGTGCAACTGAGTGCCTCCCCAGTCTCCTGCTTGAGAGTAGAAATCCTGGGGTGGAGAAGTGTACTTTTGTTATGTTTACAGTGGAAAAAGGTGCAAACTAGGGTACGTGTATTTGTAACAAATGTGCTTCTGTTAAATCTAATCTGTATGACTGTGACTTCAGTGCAGGCTGTGGGAGGACGGGTGCTATCTGTGCTATCGACTACACATGGAACCTCCTCAAAGCTGGCGTATGTGAACACACACGCACTCCTACACATACCTAAAACACGTACATGTACAAATACACACCCTATGCACATTAAATGTTATATTACAAATGAGAAGTAACCCTTTTGTTGTTGTGTTTAAAAGAAAATTCCAGAAGATTTTAACGTTTTCCGGTTGATCCAAGAAATGAGGACGCAGCGACACTCTGCAGTTCAGACCAAGGTTTGTCTTTGTAGTATTTTCTTTTCTACACAAAATGGTCTTGTGCATTTGTACTGCTCTAGATATTCGATATAGACATGCTAATTTGTGTTTGGCTGCTAAGGTAACTGTTAATTAAAAGTGTTGCTGCAGCCAGATTTTTTATCCCTGCACATGACAAATCAGAACACAGTATTGCATGTACTGTGAAAACATTTTCATACTATCCTCATATGTGGTTGTGGGAGTTAAGTAGATAAAAGAAGTAATAAACCTATAACAACATGTACCACATGAAGATCCATCAAAAGTGTTAGGTTAGGTTAACACATATTGACATACGTATTCAAATATTTATGGTGTTACAGCTCAAGTGACAGTGATTCTCATTCCTGTAATCACTTAATCTTTATTCAATTATACCTCTCATTGAGATCAAGACCTCTTTTGCATGATAGACTCATTGATAAATTACATACAAACAGTACAAACAAACAGACAACACAAACAAACACATGCACTGCAACAGTAATTAAAATAGTCACAGATTTTGACCTGACAATGTTTATAATTATCTCAAATGAATTAGTACCTCCGACTTTTAGCTGTTTAGGTTAGTACCGTAAACCCTTCCCCAGTTCATAGATAGTATGAGAAATGTTTAAAACCAGTCTGTCCTGTGATGTGGTTGCATGATTATGAGGTCTGAACTTATTAGTGTTAATGCTTTGTTAGTTGGACAGTAATGGATTGTAGATAAAGACATAGATATGCTGAAGCCTTTTAGATTCCAGTGATGATAAACCATCAGTGGTGAGTACAGTTAACTTTGTGCAGTAATGAATCTAGTTGCACTGTGGTAGACAGTGTCAAGTGTTTTAATGGTAATAGAAGCAGCATGAACATACAGGATATCTCCATAATCCCGTGTAGACAGCTTGATAGATTGTTTTTGCTCAAAGAGCAATATCTTCATCATGGGTTTTGTAGGACAGTCTATTATCTAACCAAATTCCTTTGCTGGACTGTATCCATGGGTGGATTATCAAACCGACCCGAGAGGTCAGAGGCCCCCCTGGGCACAAATCCTCTGCATAAGTGACCGCAGTGACACAAAAATACCAGAATTAAATGCAAATTGATCACAAAGAAGCAAATGTACAAACAAAACGTACACAAAATGATTCTAGAGAAACTAACAAAACAAAGTGTGTCTGTTTCAGTCTGGGAAGCCTATATAGAGATATGGGGAGGGCTTTTATCTGGTCTGTGCCTAGGGGCCCATTTTCAAATAATCTGTACATTACTGTATCAGTTACATCACCATTTAGAGCCTGGATAGGACTGGGAACATCAGTGGTTCATTGTCTTGTAAAGTACATACATTTTATCTTTTCGGAGTTCAGAACAAGCTTTAAATCAAACATTAAAAGTTCCTTTATTTGTGTGTTTCTTCCTGTTATGTCTCCCTCACATTGGGAGGGGACAAAGTCCTTTTATATAAATGATATTACTGCCTTGATAGACTTTGACACAAGTTTTGAATTCAATGTCTCAGACCAGAATTCAGCTGGAAGCCAGCAACTGTAATGTAATTTCTGAAAATGTGGTGCAATATACTTGGTGCCTCACTGGGGAAAGTAATGAGATTAAATCAAGAGGCATCAGTGAAGAGCGTTTGGATGTTTTCACACAGGTTGTATTTCATAACCTTGTAAATTGATGTTTTTTCAGTATGGCCATAGAGATTGTTTTTGCTTTTGTATTGATTTGTTAAAATCCTTCTTCTCCCTTTCTTCTTCCATCTTCTTCACATCACTTCTATACCTTTTTGTTTGACTATATACATTGCATTCATCTCTCTCCGTCATCCTTCGTTATGTCTTCATTCTTGTCTCCTTTTGTCCCTTCTGTCTCTCTAGGAGCAGTATGAGTTAGTTCATAGAGCGATCGCGCAGCTCTTTCAGAAACAACTGCAGATACTGGAGAGCCCCACCAACACACAGATACATGATGGCATGGTATGACACACATACACACACGCATAGTGTGCATGCAGTCTGGTGTTAAAGAAAGGCAGGATGTCACTGAGTAACACACTTGGAGTGGGGAAAAAACACAAATAATTAGTCACAAGGGATGGAAAGGTTATGAGGGATATGGGAGAGGGAAGAGAGACCTTCAAAAAACATTCTGTGCACAGAATGAGAGTTACATAGTTTGTAAAAGAATAATAATTTTCATCTACATGGTAGTCTCAGAGGACTGCATATAGTTAGGAGCTTAAAAAAACAGCTTTGCTCTCAGTCATCCTGATTTCTAAGTGGACTTCTGTTACCCTACACCCTGCACTACTGAGTTGTCCGTGTTTGTTGTCCTGTTGTTCTAGAAGTACAGCTAGCCAAAAAGTTTACTAATTTTTTTTATGGAAAGCAGTGAGCTACATCATGTCATTACGTAGTTGCTGTCGGATTCGGTCTCTTCCCAGTTCGTCAGATGTCTGGGAGACGCAGGTGCGCAATCTGTGCAAGTGGTGAAGCAACATTTCGATCATTTCTGAGTCTAGACTCTTTGTAGGAGCTAAAATTGCACCCTGTCATGTTTGGCCTCGCTAACATGCTACTTATCGCACAGCTATTTATCAGACACACAAAGGATTGTAAAAAACGCATGTCTCCCTGGCTGCTACTAGGAAATGTCGTTAAACTAGTCACACAACTACGACCCAGCACTGTTATATGAAGATAAATGACAAAAAGCCAGATGAAATGGAGGCTGTGTGGACGCTTCCTAAATCCTGTGGACTGAGGACACAGAGAGACGATGAGAGAGTGCATTGGCAGAAATCCAGAGGTTGACTTCCTGCATAGGAAGCGCCGATGACATCACCCCTTTCCCATAATGCACTTTCAGTCTGAGAATAGACACGCATCCGTTGGGAAAGGGGGACCCTTACAAACACACAACCATGTTTATGTTAGAAAAGACTCGCACACATTGTGAACTGTTACCTAGAATCCTAAAATATCTTTAAAATGGGGACAAGCTGGACTGCTCTCCTCGTTGTGCAAAGAGCAAGAGGAGGACATTCAGGATGAGGAAGAGCGACTGTAAACTGAGAATAGGGTTCAGGTGTGAGTCTGCTTTTTTCAGAACTGCAGCAGAAACCTGGGCTTTTCTCTGAAATGGCATTTATTCATCTGTGTGGAAACACAGTAGTTATCATCATCCATTGACTGAACAAGCCTGCACTAGAAACTATAGTACTTATACTACAATAGTACAGTAGGTGACACATATACTGCGTAGTAGAAGACCATTCCAGATTTTAATTGCAACTGATTATAAACTTGTCTTTATCTCACAAAGCTGCAAGTCCAACAAACGCAGTGCGTGCACACACAAACACACTCGGTTTGCACAATATTATCACTGACTCAGTTCATACTCGCATTGACTCATGTCCAGTCAGCCATTGTTGGCGACTGAAACACCCACAGAGGTGCTCACGATGGCAGTATGAACAATAAGCCTACACATACACATCCCACACACGTTATCTTCTCATACAAAGTTACCGAGTTTGAAGGAAGGGTTTCTACCAAATTAGTTCTTACAGCACACAGACAGATGTAAGATGTGACCTGTCTCTAGCTAACTGCGCTCAAGTTTGTTCCTCAGCAGACTTTAGCACTTGTACAGCTATGCAGAACTGTGGTGGCCCCTCATTTGCCGTTCTGTCATGAGTTTATGATGACTGAAGTGGTCCTGCCATCTTCTCATTATCAGAGCGGAGAAAGAATCTAATTAATGAGTCACGGGGGAAGAAAGCAGAGGAGGAGGAAGATGAGAGCGAAGAGGAAGAGAGGGAACACGAGTCAGGAGGAGGAGGAGGCCTTGATTCAGAAACAATTTAGATTTTTCAGTGAGGCAATTTTGTAGCAATTTTACCTCTTCTCCACAAACATGAAGAAGGAAAAAAAAATAGTAGCAGATAGAGGTGTTTTTCTTTTTAGAGTGCCTACAGCAGTAATTCAATGACAGTGACAGTGAGCTCTGAGGTTTGCTTTTGGGTAGTGTAGAGAGCTAAAAAAAAAATTTTAAATAAGCTATTTAAGTTTAAAAAACTAATAAAGCGTACAGTGACGTAATAAAGATAGATGATGTAACAGTCATCAAAGTAAATTCCAGCTAGATAAGTAAGCTTCCTTTTGTCTTTATGTAAAGGTTTTCTTTTTATATACACCGTCACAGAAGGAGAGAAACACTCAGACCTGCAGTTCATGGAAAACAACGTCACATCTGGAATGCTGTCAGACTTAAAATACCAGTATTCTCACTGTAGCTCAGATGTCTTCATTTAAGACGTCACTGCTAGATGGAGGCTCTCAGAAATTCCACAAACCAAAATAACTATAGAAGTAAAAAAATGAGATAAATGGTAATAGAAAATACAATTGTACCACAGTAGTAAGTAAGGATACAAAAACATTCTTAGCAAAAGTACTAGAAGTATATGTACTAGTTTTTTAATGTAGCGGGAGCGTTGAGGAGCCACTCATTGCAACTAGTTAATGTGTTGTTTGACACTTCTTATGTGTGTAAAACATTAATCAGCTAAATAATTCATAGCTAAAGCTGTCAGATGAATGTAGTCCAGTTAAAAGTACTGTAGTAAAGAAAAAGAAATATAAGGCTTAAGTATGAAGTAGCAGAGGAACCTTACAATATTTCTTAGGTGCAGTACTGAAGTTAATTTACATACTTTTCCACAATTGTTTTACCAGTTGGAGGGAGTATATCAGGGGGCAAGTTACAATATCTGTTAAACTCAGTTCTAAAATCAGTTTGCTCTTGTTGCAGACATTAAAGCCAAATGTTTTGCTTTTTTAGCTAATAATAAAACCATTTTACGTGAACACATAAAGCTCTTCTGTCTGCTACTGATTGGGTCGTTACTTCACTCAGTGCATCAGATGGTACTGAGCAGCACAGCGGCCCTGCTTATATTTTTTTGTGTCTGCATATTCTTGTTCATTCTCGTTCTTTTCCGTGTCTGCCCAGGATGAAAGCAGTCCAAACAAAGCAAGCCGACACTCGGATGAGGAGAGATGGGACACACCACCTCCCAAACCTCCCCGCATACGCAGGTAAGGCTGTGTGTGTCCTGTTCACGCCTGTTTTCTTGAGGATGTTTGGTTCACAAACCACCTCTCAGTTGCAAAATAGTTGTAGATGAAGAACAAACTGACCCGCAGTCATCCTCCACACAGATGAATGAACACGCTCACACAGAAGTGAGTAGTGGGTGTTGTGATTTGTAGTAGAAAAAAAATCATAACACCGTAGTTTGTGATGTGATGCATCCTATGAAAACATATAAAACTGACCAAACAGTAGAAGCAGGGATTGTTTTCACCTCAGAACCAGCTTCACATTTCTGACACTCCAGTTCCCTGTCAGACCACAGATACAGAGCTTCCACTTTACTGAAGTTAACATGTGTTGGGCTAATACACCATTGACTGCTGTAGCCTGAGGAGGAGCAGAGTTATCAATTCTCTGAAACTCCACATGGTGTTGATCACATCACAGCCCTCAGTTTGTTTAAGTAAAACTGCTACATCTATATGTGACTGTTACACACAGTGTATCTGTGATATAAATTCCCTCTATAACTTTCTTTTTTGGGCCAATTTACTGTTTTATGTTTGTTCATCTCCACCCCCCAGTCCTCTCTCACCTCATCTTCTTGCGTGTCTTCTTCTCTCTACTCCCTTTCTTTGCTCATTTAAAAAAAAAAAAAAAAAAAAAACATTTTTT
>OMLM01008654.1:242786-255895 GCA_900302695.1 Helostoma temminkii
AGAGCTTTTTTTTTTTTGTTTGTTTAAATGTGGTATTTAAGTAAGTAATTTAATTTAATTTAAATAATAAGTAATTTGATTTTGTTGGAGAAACTTCTTATTCATAGATGTGGATAGCTAAAGGTCAAGACCCATATGGAAGAATAAACAAAACCTACTACTATTTTGTGTCAAGGTTTTTATCTCTGGAAAATTCACTTAACAAAAGCACAGGTTTTGTTTACATCTGTTGTTTAGCTGTGTATTGTATTATAACTAAGATATTATCTCGCTTTGGCTCCATTTTCCATCCAGCTATTTGCTTTCATATGTTCTGACCTGCAGGTATCACCTTTGCAGTTGTCCTCCAGTGTTTACAAAACAAACCTCAGATTTGGACGTTATATCAGCCTCATGTTGCACTTTTAAAACTATATTAAAGTTGGTGTCCTGGTGTTTACTTGAATTATCAGGACAAGGCAGACATTATATTATTTTAATTGTTTTTGCCTCTCTTTTAGATGAGCCAAGAGAAAGATTATTGTAAGAAAAGTGTGCGTGATTGTGTTTGAGAGACTGATCAGTAGCCAGAAGCTTTCTTGTGCCTCCGTAATACTCTAATAGAATTAGTACTCTAGAGACTGACTGGACATAATAATTTAGAGAGATGCAGAGAGTTGGCAAACAGAGGAAGGAACAGACATGTAGAGGTCAGGAAGAGGTTGGATAGAGTAGCAAACCAAAAAAAGAGTGAAGGATGAGTTAATGGGAAGAGGGAAACTTGTTATAGAATTAACAAGTGGTTGAATCCGAGATGGAAAGTAGAACAGGAAAGAGAAAGGATTGATCTAATAGAGGTCCCGCGGGGTACGTGAGTATTGTGAGGGGGAAAAGGCAGAGGAAAAGATGGAGAGGCTGTCTGATAAGAGAAAAATAGATAATCTACAAGTGGAAAGTAGAGAGGGACTGAGATGTGTTTAAAAATATGCTGCTTTTAGCCAAAAAAAAGTGACGGCAGGGAGAGAGACAGTTCGATAATTATATGTAATCATGTCTGCTTTTTAATCTTGTGAATTTGCAGACCAGAAATGCTAAATGAGATGCAGTAAATTTAGATAATGTTACAAGCAGAGAGAAATAAAGACAGTTTTGCGCATAGAACTGTAATTATTTTACTTGGTAGAATTTATTCATTTGTTGTCTTTTGTGTCTAATGGTGTTTAGCAGTAAATGATGCTGGTCAGTTGTTTTTTATACATTTGCTCATGCAGTGTGCTTGCGTGCACGTACACAGAGGTGAGGCAGCACTGGAGCATCTTATAAAATACAGTTTAGAGGAAGTCTGTCACTCTTCCTGTTTCCCTCTCTTTGCCTTCAAACCCGTTGTGTGTGAGTTAGTGAATCACTGATGGTATCGTTTGTCCATTTAATACTCCTGCTGTGATAGTGAGAGGTTGTTCTCTTTGCAAACAACGTGGGGGTTATTCTGCTACTAAATTATTCATATGTGAACACACACACACACGAAAAGACAGAGAAAATATATGCTCATAGGCACAAACAATTAAGTATGCAGAAAGATGAATGCATACTGTCACAAATACACACACACACACATGCTGGCTGAGACGTATCAGTAAGTATGAAGGCGTGCATACATGCACACATACTTTTTCTCAGTATCTAGGTCACTGACTCAGTAAGACTATTTAAAGTTGTGTTTACATGTGTGACATATTTCAAGTTTTTAGTCATCATCATCTAACGTGATATTACACAGTGTCGGGGCAAAGATGCACTGAAATGAACAAACACACACACACAGGCAAGTAGGTTGACCTGTTCATGCATAATAAACTGATTTATTTAGTTAATTTATGACAGATTAAAAACACCAATAAGTTAGGTAATTTTACAATTACAATTACAAAAATAGTGTCCCTGCTTTGTAAGTGTGGACTTCTGTTGCTTTTCTTTGTTTTATATTGATAGAAGATATTAGAAGCTCTGGGAAATATAAATGAGAACTTTTAATTATTTTCCAAACTTGTGTAAACTAAAACTCATCACAAATCAGTAGGTTAAATACACAGTAGATTAATCTGTGCTACAGACACAAAAGTACATAAACAAGTCAGTTTTCTTATGCCTACACTCAGCAGATGTTGAATCATTATAAACATTACAGTAAGTAGAGCTGATCGTAAAGACCTATAATTAACTGTGGCACTTAATTCTGTCTGTAATGGTGAGTTGTTACAAGAATCTTAACATTTAAAAAGATTTCACATTTGACTTATTGTGAATTGGATTGAAGAGTTTTCATTTTGTATTTTTAACAGTGACGGTCATGCACACACCTGTACACTGCCTTCATTCACAGTTGTGCACAACTGGCCTCTGAACAGCTGTTCGGAGATTTAATGCCTTGCTCAAGAACAGATTTGGGAGCTACCAAGCTGTTCAGCCTTTTGTTGTTTCGTTGCTTCTGTCTTCATAACTCCTTCACTTCTCTCCTCCCTCTCTTTGCCTTTTCTTGTCTGTTTAACATATTTAACTTTTTCTTATCTTATGGATCCTGCTCTATAGTCCCTGCCTCTCCTTCACCCCTTTTTATCTCTCTTTTCACTATGTTATTTTCATTTTGCCTGCTTAACCTCATCCCTCCTTACTCCCCTTTGAGTTCCATCATTCTCTCTATTTTTACTCTGTGTCTCCGCTGCTTTTGTTTTTTCTTTCAATCACAGCTTGTCTTCCTAAACTTTCCCTACCTTTTGCTCTCACCACGTCTGCCCCTCAGTCTCTTTTCCTCTCATGCTTTTTCTCATGTGTATCCTCACTCTCATCTCCCTCTGGTCTGCCTCTCTTCTCCTCTCTCTCTATCTCTGCGTGGCTGTCAAGTGGTGACTCACTAGAGGCGTGCAGCCAAGGATCTGGCCAGCGGACACACACACACACATCCACACACTGATCAGCCAAGAGTACAGCATGCAGGCCACATGCTGCACGTACTGCACACACAAAGACACTGCTGAGGTCCAAGGGTATGGAAGACTGGTTAGACACAGCTCACACATACACACACAAGTATACACAATGCTCTGTCAGCCAAGCGAAGAGCAGCAAACAGTCTGTTGAGTCACATCAGTTGAGCAGAAACATCAGCTAAAACTGCCAGTGCTCACACACACGGTGTCTAATTTGACACCCACTGATGATTAGCAGGTTCTCTGTGTATTTTCTCATGCACAGTATGACTCTCCAGTGTTCACTGGTTTTGTTGTTTAACAATATTTAATACATGTATAATGTATGATTTAAGTATTACACTTGACATTGCAGTCTGTTGTTCTGGTGTAGCCATTTCTATTTTGATGTTTTATATTTCAGAACAACAATTTTTAATCAAAAGCACTGGTTCATTTATTAATACTACCTCATACACCAGTAATTAAGCATTTAAGAGAAGCTTTGGGGCGGTTAAAAAGCAATATATGGAGTGCAACAGACATAATTTCATCTGATTACATTTCCTTTTTGGTCGCAGTGACCCTAAGCTCATTCAGTGACCATAGATTAGTGTTTCATAACCTGTGGGTAAGACTCCATGAGACAAATCTTAGGGATGGCTAGATGATTAAGAGGATGGTAAAGCAAAAAAAACCCAAAACATATTTCTAACACAGCAGATTATTATTTTTTGACTTTCCTGTCAATTACAACATAAGACAAATAAAATTAAACAAGGGCAAAAACATATTTGTGCAACAGGTAAAGAAATGCATCTAAACAAATTGGGTTTGCAAGCAGGCATTGCTTGGTTTTATGATCCCACTATATAATACCACTGCCTTTAAAAAATCACAGACAGAAATATCTAGAATGTTTGTTTATTTTATCCAGGAGGGGGTTAGGACCACGGGACACCAATTTAACTGGGATGATGTGCCACCGCTCTCATGTTGTTGGGGCTTTGAGGCTCCAAAATAACACCCACCGTAATATTATGCTATTCATAAGATTTTGAAGATTTGTTTCTCAGATTAAATAAAGAGACAACCCTAAGGACACATATTTCACAAAGGAAACATTGTGTGATGTTTTGTTTTCTCCTGTGTTTCAGGAGAACGTAGTTTATTCTGACCATGTCTCTGTGTGTCTTTATATATGTGTGCTGCTTTTACTCAGTGTAAATGATACTGTATATATTAACTGATAGTGTGCACCTACTGCCTGATGCAGCTGACACAGTAATGAACGTCATATACCAGTACATCCTGTAGAGTTATAACATCCTACATGTTGTTGCTGCAGGTGAAGAAAACATACAGTCATGGTACATACAGAGCCGGGGCAATGAGACAGATCAGCCTGGTTGGAGCTGTTGACGAGGAGGTTGGGAATTATTTCCCAGAGTTCCTCAGCATGCTGGAGGAGTCGCATTTCCTTAAGGTGAGTCAGGACATGATGAATGGCATGTTTGGCATTGTTTGTACCACAAAGTTTAGTTATTTTAACTTCTGCACCTGTAAACTAGTGTGTCAAAATGTTGGTACATTTATACCAGTGATTATTTAAAAAAGCCACAAACTGAGCAGATTGAGACTCTTCTAGAAACTGACATCTACAAGACATTTGATATCATCAGTGGTGGCTGGCAATCTGATGCAGATGATGTTTCTTCTCTTTTTTAAATAGCTGTGCATTAAAAAAAACACAAAATACTGTTTAATGTCCCCCAAATGCAGGAGTGACAAGCTTTTGTTTGGTTTGCTTTTCTGTGTTTAAATCTCCTGTATGTATTGTGTAGGAGTAATGTCGCCTGGCGTCTTTCTCTCTAAGGAAGTAAAAACCCTTATATCGAGGGACTTGGCTCGATGGAAGGGTGCCAGTGTTGCCATGGGGCAGATTTCTTTTTGCTGTTAAAAAAAATAAATACTTGATGAGCTACTTAACAATTGAAAATGTGGGAGATGGAATGAATATCTTCTTTTTCTCACTACTGTTTTTCTTCATATGTGTGGCTGCAGCGGACACTTCCATGGGGAACGTTCTCCAGTCTGAGTCTGATGAGTCCCACTGAGAGCGACGACGGTCCCATAATGTGGGTCAGGCCAGGAGAACAGATGATACCTGTAGCTGATGTACCAAAGTCCCCTTTTAAAAGAAAACGGTGAGTAAACTATGGTTGAATGCAGACAAAGTCGAAACCAAGATTTTGAAATTAGTTTTCTGTGGTGCCAAAAGTACTAGGAGTACTTCAGTTTCTGTCTGAATATGATTTCTCTGCCACTGACATGTTCAGCAAGATATCTAATCTAGTTTCACAGTAAGCGCTAAGAGAAGAAGAATGTTAATGCTAATAACAACATGTGGGATGGAGCAGATATTACAGAAGGTCCACCAGAACACCACAACTACTAGGAAGAGAAAATACTCTAAAAGTTGCGTGTGTAGATATTTAGTTTTTGAGTCAGATGATCAGGGACAAGTTACGAACAAAACTACCTACAGGTCGTCTACAAATGTCTCAGAGCTGTTGAAACAAAAGAAGGAAACACCCCAGACTTGACTAATGCTGGTAGTTTCAGTTGTTAATTTTATACTGACATGTCGTTAAAATGTTCATATTGTGAAATATTACCGTTAGTGTTTGTGAACTGCACTGTGGCTGTGTCTGTTGGATCAATGCTGTAGCTACACACAACGTCCACAGACAAACTTTAGTTTGCTTAGGCTAACGAAGTGATGAACTGGATGCTGCGCCTAATATTGACCAATGTTCAACTGTGTGTGTGTGTGTATGTGCAGCAGCCTCTGTGCTTTTCTTTAACTGATAATTGAGGTCTTCTGTCAAGTGTATACCTGAGCTATTTCTCATTTTCTTTAATATTATTATTATCCCCCATGATTTAAAAATTGGTATTTAGTATTTGAGAATTTCAGTGGTATCTGTACTGACTACTAAATTTCCGGTATTGTGACATCCCTAGTTCACTGCACATTACTGAAATACACACATATGAAGCCAGCCAATATTTTTAATCCCTCCTAAACACTGCATGGAGACAGAGACAGGATTAGCTGGGATTTTAGTCTCTATGAATGTATGTTTATATTGGCTACAAGTTTATGTGGTGTGCGTGTTTGTGTGTGTACCTTATTGTACCAGCCTGCTTCTGTACTCTCCCGTAAGGAGTCTTTATGAAACGTTACAAAACACAGCAGCAGTGTTAGCAGCATGATGCTTTGCTGTAGCCGAGCAGAGTCGGATGAAGTAATTACACGCTCTCTGTTTGTCTATTTCACAGTGTCATTGTTGCTTACACATAAGCTCGGTCTCGCACATGATTTCTAGTGTTAGACCATGACAAAGAGGGAGTGTGTATTTGTCTGTGTGTGATGCGAGTGGTCTGTGGCTCACCACTCAGATGAGATCATCGTTATGTTAATACAGTCGACATCAGACGCTGCTTCACATGGCTGCCAGCCAAGCATGGCCAGTTGATCTATAGGAATATAATTTTATTTTTGTTGAATACTTGTTCAAAGCAAAAAATATATAATATTCTTGAATTGCACCTTTGAATTTGTGAGAATTTACTAGTCCTCTTTTTAATATCAAATAAATTTATTATCTTTGGATTCTGAGCTGTTAGATCATTTGTTTTTCATTATTTTGTTTTTTCTATTGCTTAAGACTTTACTCAGTCAGATTTATTCTGGATGGAAAAGAGGAAATAATACTTTAATTAGTGTCTGTGCCTGAATTCCTTCAGTATTTTGCATTTATAGTTATGTTTCTGAACTTGCTGTCAGGAAAGTGTGCACATCAGTGTGAATGTATGTGTGTGTGAGGGAATCTGTTTTTCGGTTGATCGTTCCTCTCTTTATTTTGCGTCTAGTGTCACTCGATCTTTATTAGGTTTATCTTGATTAGAGTTCACCATAAAAAATGACTACAAAGCAGGCTCCACAAAAGAACATATACTTTACTCATAATTTTCCTTTTGTCTCCATCTCTCCTCAGTCTCACTTCCCTCCTCCTCCTTCTCCAAACTTTTCTTTCTTTTATTTTCTCCACTCCTCCCACTCACGTCTTTCTTTCTGTCCTTGTCCTCTAAATTGTCCCCGTCTGTCTTTCTCTCTTTCTCCTGCAATCTGTCTCCTGTTTCCTACTCTTGACATGCTTTACTGCTGCAAGTTGATTTATTGTGGAGTTAATGTGCTGTTACTTTCAGCAACTTGAAAAGTGTGTTTAAAGAAAACAAAGTATATCAAATATGTCACACGAGTGCAAGTATTTTGGTTTATGGTTGTGCCTCTGTGTATAAAGAAACAGACATAAAAACAGAAAAAGCTGGTGAAGTAGGATGTGATCTTATTTTCCGTGAGACCATGTCTGCCATTTGAGCATAAGCTGTGTTGAAGGCAGGAAGGCTGTTTGTGTATGGGGAGCATCTCACAGTGTTTCTTTTTCTCGGTGGTTTCCTTGAAAAGGTCAAGCTGTTGTACTTTACTGACAGCACTGAGACTCTCAGTCTGAGAATTCAGCTTGATTATAGTGGTCAAATGATGAAAAGAAACCAAAATATTTCAGCTTTTAGCGAAAGAGGACCAACAAGCTTCTGGGGATTTACAGTAATTGCATAGTAACAGCAGCAGCCCTGGCCAGCACCAGTTGCAAAGAGGACAGAGGTCTGATGAAGAACACGCTGTCCCTTTTTAGAAACAAATCGCACAATGAATGACAATCAAGATTAGTCTGTTGAGCCTGGAGACTGTCAGCAAGATGCTAAACTCCAGGCTGCTCAGTGACAGATTCAGTTTAGAGGCAGAACTCAACCACTGTTTGAATACTAGGTCAATATAAAATATGCAGCAGCAATTTTGACTATAGATTTTGTTTCCCCTTCCCTTAGATGTATTGTCAGTACTAAAAATGTATTTTTAATGGCCAGTAAAATTGATGTGAAACTTTTTCAGTGTTTGTGTGGCTACTTTATAATATTTGCATGTTTTAAAACCTTTAAATGTTTTTCTTCATTTCGTTGTATTTGTCTGTTTTATGCACTACTTCAGTAGAAAAGGGAAAAAAATGTACACTTGAAAACACAAGTACCATATCATGTTTTCATCATTGCTTTTTACCATTTGTGGTTTACTCGAGACTCCTTTTAATTATGTCTTCTTGTTCTGCAGTGGTTTAATGGCATCAACCAGAGAATTACTGCCACCAGCTGTTTATCTCATCCAACCAACGCCTAATATTCACATCACAGTAGTGCATGGAAATGTGCTTTCACTGAATTAGCATTGTCTTGTGCAGAATGTTTGACCATTATAGACATGATCATTAACCACAGCCCTGATACCATGAAAAGTGTTGGAAACTATTTATTAGGAATGTGCACTAAGAAGGCAGTTCCCTCTGTCCCTTCTCTCCTTTTCTCCCTCCTCCTTACACACTTTACTGCCTCATCCCTCTTCACCCCACCTCTTTCTTCTTCATCCCATTTCCCTGCATCATTTCCTCTCCCATTCTCGCTGACACTTTCCCCCCTCTCATCTGTTCTTCTTGTCCTCCCCTCTTTGTCTCCCACTGTATTTGCCCATAAATGCACAGGAATCCGTCTTGGTTACTTGGTGCAGACAGTTACCTACTTACAGTACACACTCACACACACGGTGCCAGAAACAACAGGAGCTCACATAAAGAGGACAGCTGAAGACATACAGTAGATGGTAGACATTAAATATCACTCTAGATGTGCACGCTCAGCACTCCTACCTTTACACTCCCTTCTCTTTACTGTTTCACTTACCAGCTTTCCTGGTTTTACATTCATAACTGTCAGCCTGCAGTCAGTTCAGACACACTGAGCTCTGTGTGTGTGCATGTTTTCATCTCCCCCTCCAGTCTCTACTATTTTCCTCTGCTTCTTTCTTCCTCTTTCACTGTCTTCTGCCTCCCTCTTCTTATCTCTGAATGAATGAATGCGCAGTTCAGTGTTCAGCACGGGTAGCCTCAGTGCGATTCTGTTCGTGTATGTGTGTGTCTGTGTTACTCTCTCGAAAGAATCTCTCACAGACTGTGTGTGCGTGTGTGTTTATACTCTTGTTTGAATCCGACTGCAGCTCCAGTGTGAGTCACTGATCCAGTAGTGAGCTGACTGCAGTGTTTCTATTGTTTGGCAACACGGCTCATTTTTATGGTTTTACTCTTCGGCTTCTTCGTCTGTATGCATGAAGCCAACAAAGTATGTATTCAGGATGTTTACTACATTTTTTCTTTCCATTATTTAGCCTCATCTTTTGACACAAAGCCCTCATGATTTATCAAGAAATATTACTTATTTTTCATTTTTAATCTAAATCATTACATTGCTGATCACGCATATACATACTTCATTGCCATCAGCAAAAAATGAAAAAGAGTTAAAGATTAGAAAATTCCAGTAGTTCAAAAGGTAATAAATATGTTTTGGCAGTGCTGTGGTTCGGCAACTGAAACTTGGGAAGAAGAAATAACAACCAGGAAATTTGTGATATTCGTGGTTGATAAATTACTGTAACATGATTTTTAACATTCTAAAATTCTGTCTATCATGTATTCATTCAAGCCCTAATGTGCAGTGAAACTAAGTCGTATTTGCTGAAAATATTATCCTCAAAATAAACGCATCCTAAATATACTACAAGCGTGTTTCATAACGTCCACACTAATTCTTGTTTTCCTGCTGCGCATTACAACTTCCTCTCTGATCCTCATGTCACACTGTGGCGTCTTGATAACATCAGTAGGGAACAACAGTATCTTTGGTCTGTCTGGTGCTTTTATTTTGCTGCTGCAGACAGGAAAGAAAGAAAGAAAACTGGGTGAGTGAGCATGGCACTCACTTTTAGTTTTTCCTTTTTTTTTTTTTTTAGTCCACAGAGAAGCAAAGACGAGAAAAACTGTTGAGCTGTGTGGGCACGCTTGTGTGTTTTTTCCACTTCTCACTCTATTGTTTTTCTGAAGGAGCCATCATTATCTGTTCTCTTGCAGCTCGACCAATGAGGTGAAGAACTTGCTGCAGTCACTGCCCAGGACCAGCGAGCCCAGAGAGATGCTGTTTGAGGATCGGACTCGAGCCCATGCTGATCACATCGGTCAGGGTTTTGAACGTCAGACCACGGCAGCTGTGGGGGTGCTGAAGGCTGTGTGCTCCAGAGAAGGGTAGACAATGAAACAACACATGATTACATTTTGAATGTGATACTATCCAATAGTTATCCTTGTTAAGAAGCACACCTTCAGCATTTACACAGCTTACTCACCAATAGATATCATATTCTTTCTCTCCTGCCCTTCCTGGCTTGTTTTCAGATCGGAGCCTTCTCGTGTAACCAAAGACGTTGTATGTTTCCATGCTGGTGATTTCCCTTATGTAGTTCAGAGGCTGCAACTGGACCTTCATGAACCCCCACTGTCTCAGGTGTTGCATTACACCCACACAGATTGAATAGCAATAAGTACTGCTCACACATTAGATTCAACCCAGTTATTAAGTCTAAAATTAGACACTGAATTGTCCCACAGTGTTACCCTAATGTTACACTCAATATCCAACACTGGGTGAGTTGTAAAGTTAATGTAATGTGATGTTAGATGCTGGCACCTGGTGGAACAAAATTGTACTGCAGTAGTTTAGAGCACTTCACTACAGTAAAGTCAATTTAGGAGTTACTTATTTACAGTTTTAGTTAGTGTAGAAGGCATTATTTTTGTTTACATAATTCACTGGTATAATCATCAATCAATTCTGCTTTCCTGGGAGTTTTGACTACATAAATGTAAAACAATGTTCATATATAACACGTCCTGTTTGTTAGTTTCTTTTTTTCCACTCACTCTAGTCTGTTTTCTACATCATGGCCTTAGTATTCATTCTAGATGGTCCCTGGTAAAAGGCAATATGAAACACCTACACACTTCACACACCAAAAACACTTTTTAATCTTTTTTCTCAAAGATGTTCTTAGTAAAACAAATAAATGTTTCATACCGTGTCAGTGATGCTAGGTAGCATTAGTCCTTGCCTGGTAAAATTTTGATTTTAGTCAAAATCAATGATTCATTTTCCAAACATCTCTCAAAAGATAAGATAGAAAATAGAATATTAATTGCACTTTAAAAAAGTCAGGAAAAAAAGGAGAAAACATTAAAATCATTCTTATAATGTAGATTTTTTTTTTTAAAGTTCTTAAATAGTTGCTAGTGCCAAAACAATTGTACCTGTACATTTTCTCTGTCTATAAACGCACATTTACCTCTTCTCTGTCTTTACAGTGTGTGCAGTGGGTTGATGATGCCAAACTAAACCAGCTGCGTCGGGAGGGCATCCGTTACGCTCGCATCCGCTTGTGCCACGATGACATCTACTTCATACCTCGCAATGTGATCCACCAGTTCAAGACCGTATCTGCTGTCAGTAGCCTGGCGTGGCACATCCGCTTAAAGAAGTACCACCAACAGGATGTGAAAGAAGAGCAGGAGGAGAAGCCAGTGGAGTTGAAGGAAGAGGAGACGAAAAAAGTGGAGGAAAAAGAAGAAGAAGAAGAAGATGAAGGAGGGAGAGAAAAGAAGGAAGAAAAAATAGTGAAGGAGAGGATAAAAAAGGAGGAAGAGGAGTTGGATGACGCAGAAAACAGGACGCTATCGGTTGTCAAAAAGGAGGATGAGGATCATCATCTTTTTCACCCTGAACATGCACCTCTCCTGCCTCAGCCTGTTGTGGACTCAAGTGAGAGCAGTGACACAGGCAGGAAAGAGGAAAAAGAAGTTGCAAGACCGAAACAACAGAAGTCTTGCAAAAATAAATCCCCTTCACCTCTTCCTTTGTCCCCTTCTGCATCTTTTCATCCTCCCCATCAGGAAGCAAAACCTAAAACATCATCAAAGCCCCATCATCACCGTCAGCATCACCAACACTCAGACAGCCGAAGGACGTCTTCCAGTACAACTAAGTCTTCCTCCTCCTCTGCGTTATCGCCTTCAGCAGGATTCACAGATTCCCCTTTGCCCTCCTCTTCTGCTGCCCTCAGTGCGTCTTCTACTACTTCTTCCGTTTCTGTTCTGTCCACGTCTTCCTCTATTTCAGCCTCCACTACATCTTCCCCGGCCTTATCTCAGTTGGACTCGCAACACAACACACTCCCTCCTTCCAGTGTGTCTTCGTCTTCCCAGCTGCCTCCCTCCTTTCAGTCGGATCGTCGGAAGGACAAAGATTCACTTTGGCTGAAGCCAGATGTTCAGTCAAACACACAGACACTCTCAGAGAGTCAAACATCACAGGGGTCACCCCAAGTAGATGTACAGACACACAAGTCCCAAGTGGACACACGGACACACACGTTAGCTGACACACATGACCGGACTCTGGCAGACATACGGACACAAACACTCCCAGAGAAATGGACGCACTGCTCAAACATGGACTCCAGGACAGCCATTGATCCACAGATGCATGCACCACAGAACACTGGGAATCCAGGAATTTACATGCAGCAATACAGACCCCAGCATCTCCCACCTCCACATCTCCCTCAGATGCTTCCTCCGTCTTTCTCCCCTCTCCTTCCACACTCCCACCTTCCTCACAGATCTCCAGTCCTTCCACCAAATCCATTATCCAGTCCCTCCCTCCCCGCACAGCCACAACCTCTGAACTCCTTTCTGAGTCAGAACCCAGCACCTCATTCTGTTCACATGAGCCACCCTCACCTGCACCTCCCTCACCAATCAAATATCACCACCCAGTCCCAACCATACTACCAGCCTCCCCTAATGGGCTCCCCTTCTCAACCAAACACTCCTCTCGCCAGCTCCCAGCTTCCTCCTCACCTTCCTCACCATTTTGCCAAAACCTTCTTCCCCCCACAGCACCCGCACTTCTCTTCTCACCCCTTCCTACCTCTTCAATCTTTCCTCTCTCAGCCTCCCAGCTCTTACCCGCTTCAACCGCAATACCAAACCTCAGCACCAGCGCAGGTTCAGCTCTCTCTGTCACAGCCTTTTCCTCACCCCCCTCCTCCTCCTTCCTCCTCACAATCTCCGCCCCCACCTCCTCCTCCTCTTCCACCACCTC
>OMLM01008654.1:255915-284320 GCA_900302695.1 Helostoma temminkii
TCCACCACCTCTCCCTCCTCAGCCTTCCCCCTCTGTCCACTCTCCTCATCTAAAGCATGAAGAGGAACAGAAACAAATTTTATAGTAGTTTTTGTACATAATGATGCTGTTTTTAAACGACTGTATATGTACATGTTTTTTTTAATTTTGGTTGTGTTGTTGTAAACAGTGTAAAAATGAAATGCGGAAGAAAACAGTGGAGTGTATCAGTATGGACATGGTATTGTAGATTACACACCAGAGTTGGACTTTATTTACCCCAGACCTCTTGACTAGATTGGTTTAGATTGTATTGAAGCTTTGGTTGTTCTTGGGTTAAAAAATATCGAGCAGTTATTGCATGTGCTGGTAGTTTTGGCCTTTAGTTAAGTATGGGTGCATGAGAATCTGACATTGAAGAAGAGATTTTTATCAGGTTCAAGTCTGCCAAACTGCTGTCCAGTTCTGTATTTGAAGTGAGTATAACCCTTTTCAATATCAGATAATCTGTGAGCCATCAGAGGTGGAAGATATATTTCTGCATACTTTGTGTCAGATATTTATATAAAAGGGTCACGAGGATGATCTTTTTGTGAAACTCGCAGCTAATGCTTCCATTTTGTGGCTTTTTTGTTTGTTTGTTTGTTATTTTATTTTTGTAGGGTATTCTTTGTGCCCAAGACTGTTTCTGGAATAGTGATGGGTCAAACTGTGATATTATACAATACACTAATGTATTGATGTGATGTCACTACATTTCATCTACTATATTGTATCAGTGCTTCATAACCAATACAGTATATAGCAGTACTTTTCCCCAATATTGTATTTTGAGCAATAATGCTCTGCAATAATCTGCTGAATTTAAGACTGCATTTCCCAATTATTGATACGATGACAAGTATCAGGATTTTTATCAGAATTTTGGAGCGATTGATAAAATGCCAGTAACATCTTGCTTTTCGCTGAGGAGTCCATGATATGAATGCATCAAGAATGCATAAGATAAATCAGTGTAGTTTTGTGCTACATATCAATATAAATCCCCATTTAAAGTATGAATCAGTGTAGGAAGCTACAGTAGTACTGTAGTCAGTTACAGCACTAAAAGTGTGCTGTGGGTGGTGTTGAACCTGCAGCCCTCAACACCAGTGGCAGAGCTCTTAGTGAAATTTAGTCTTTCAGTTTCTGCTGGATGTGTGCCAGGGTCTCTTCATTTTGGATACCAAGCACTTGCTGGTCAGCCAAGGACAAATTCAACCCAGCCAAGGCAATTATACAGGCAGGCCTTCAAAGTCTCAGGAAAACTATTCAGGACACATCCACTAATAGATTTGTCTCATAAAACCCTAAACCATAGTTATTTGCTGATATCTGATTTTGCTGTAAATGTCAAGGTGATTGGTAACAAGTTATTAGTGCCCATGCAGCTACATTAAGAGCTCGCCGTGAGTTAAATTTAGATCTCAAAGCTTCTGGATATGACAGAATGAGAAAAGCAATATCGTGTGACTCATTACAGCACTTTGTCAAATGAATTTATCAACTGCTGTTTAAATACAGCTGATATTATTATTATTATTGAACACTTTGGGTCATGAATCCCATATTACCTGTGTCAGATTATCAAGAGAGCAATTTCCTGTTCTTCCAAGATTATAACTTTAATACATTCAGGCCTCAGTAACTCTGAGATACAATTTCTATTCTTTATGGACACTTTGAAACCAGATGGTACACTGTTCAGAGTTAATTCCCAAAGCTCTATTTATCTGTTTACGCGAAGGCTGGTTTTGCTACAGTGTGAAGCAAATGTTTTATTTATTAACCAGGGACTGAAGTAACCTCCTGTGTTTAAAAGTACAATAAATTATTATCCAACTATGAAGAGCATATGTTTTTCCAAATATCTGATTTTAGAGTCTCAGTGCTTGTCCTACAGTTGCTGGACATAGCTGAAGCTTGATTTGTTTTTTGTCAGTTAGGTCATTATTTTACTAAATTATTACTGGAGCACAGCCCACTTGCTAATGTAGCCCATAACATTTCCCCAGTGCCTGTCCTTAACTGTGAACTACTAAATGGTCCAGAGCCATATAGAGAAGGTGTTTCCTGTTTTGTTTTTTGTTTGTTTGTTTGTTTGAGTCCAAGCTTTAAATTCTGACTGGAAAATTGGTCTGTTGGGCAGCTGAAACTGTCCAAATATCTGTGGCTAAGTTTGGAGGGTTCAGTGGAATGATATTCCAAATGGAGGGTTGTGTTTATTTATGATTAGTCTCACCGCAAGCTGGAACAATCTTAAAATTAAAGATAACGCTTCCGCTCTTTTGTTTTTTTTTAGTTTTCTCTAAGGACTGTCAGAAATAGAACTCTTCACTGTGTGGCTCTGGGGAAGAGTGAGGTGATAATTAAGCACTTGTTGCCAGTTGCAAGGCGTTCTGAAGCTCTTTTTATGCTTTCAGTTTCAGATGTTACAAAAACATGTCAGGAAGTTATATATTTTTTATACAAATGTGACAAATTATGGTTGAAAACTAAACAGGGGTCTTCAGGGGCTTAGCGTGTTTTCACAGAGTTTATTTATCTGAATGTTTGCTTTGTGGTTTTTTTTTTCCTGTTTTGTTTTTGTGATTTTTAACTGTCAGCACTGTAGTGTACATAAGATGTTTTGTAAAGAGGAAACTTAAACTAGTGTGGTTTCTACATTAAAAATGAGCCAGCTAATAAAAGGTTCAATGTATGAAAATATTGGGGAAAGAACTGGTGCTTTTTTGTCTGGTGGTTCAGTAACATGCATGTTTAAAAACCTACATTTTTAGGATTTAATAACAATTGTGTGGTCTTGAAATCTGGTAATTTAAAAGACATCTTATCAAGCATTTTATGGATATGGGAAAAGGTTTGAACGCCCAAATGTGTAAAAACAAAAAGCTTTAAAGCTACCTATTAGTTTTTGGCAGCTAGTAGTGAGGTGGAGCTGCGTTTTTATGAGTGAGTGTCTTTTTAAGAAGGTGAGTTCCTCTACCACGTTTCCAGCACAAGACACAGGCTGCAAATTTAGGCCCATGGCTGTAGTTCTACCTGCCTGCTCAGGATGTAGTAATTTGAGCTGGATTGTCCATGAACTGTTGGTACAGGGCCTGCAGCGCTGAACGTCACTGATTGATCAAGTACCGCACAACTTGTTGCATCATTCGTCTGGAGGCTAATTTATTTTCCCAGTGCCTTCGCTCTGCTGTAGAAATGCACATCACAGTGCAATTGAGAAATTTTTGACTCAGGGAAGGTTATTGGATCTTAGTTCCTGAGAAATAAAAGTATCACGAGCATTGAAGGAGGTGCAATTTTTTCCATCCTGCCATCCATTCCAACAGTTGTTGGCAGAGACAAGTTCTGTGATAGTGATCCACTATTAAGGTTCAAAACAGCTTTAAGGTGTAATGTTTGTCATGTCACCTTTTCTACATGAGCACCTCAGAGGTCTGCCATGTTTGCAAGTGTTGTTAGTTAAGAACCAGACACCAAACGGCCTTTTTCAATCCTTTCCGATGATGAGAAACATCATCAGAAACTATACCTGCCTGTGTGTTCTCTCTATGTGTTGCTGTTATGAAAGCCACCCACTCACTGCAGTCAGCAGCAATGAGCTCAGCAGTTTAGCCAGGCGAGATGTGAACAGACAGCACACACACCACAATGCAGTAGCCACATGATTCAGGGCTGGTGTGTGTCAGGTCAAATACAACTCAAAACAGCCTTTTCCCTCCCTTTCTATCCTGTCAGGCACTCTCTCACACACAGCAGGAACGCCAGAGGAGCTCAGCAGCTGACCTTTACAGGGTGGGAGTGAGAGAGAGTAAGGCAGGAAGCTGGAGCAGCGACAAAGAGTTTTTTTGGAGGGAATACTGTGTGAATGTGGCTTACACAGGCTTCACAGTGTTGCACTCACTCACTCCTCAAAGTCTATAAACAGCACTCATCATCAGTTGGAAAAATAGTGTGAGCTCAGCTGAGATCAGTTCCCTCTTATGGGTCACAAAAGTAATCTTAGGGGTCATAAGATAATTAAAGTATTACAAAAGAAGAAAATACACAAATCTGTTGTTCAATGTTTGTAGAGTAATGACCTAATGACGACAGATAATGATAAGGTTTGTTGTCTGACTCAAGCCGTTTCCACCCCGAAGCTGAAAACTAACTTCAGGGTAATTTGATGATGTTTTCTTCTGATACTTGCAATTTCTCTAGAGGTCTTTTCCTACTGCAGTTCATGTCCATGCCAGTGCAGCGGAGAGTAAAAACACGGAAACACTGAACTTATAGTCTGAAAGAGAGAATACACCACATACTTTTGTTGGCGCAGTAGTTGCTTCATAGTTAATTTCAGATCACATCCCAGCGGGATTTTCCCAAGCCACAATACTTTCTTTTGCACAGTAGGCAAGTAATGTGATCCCCCTGTGTTGTTGCTACTGCTAAAATTACTATTTTACTGTAATTATAGTACGTAGACAAACTGCTCAGTTTCAATATAAATCAGTCATTTATTGCAAGACATGCATGTGATCTCAAAGCATTCTCTTGTCGACACTGTGTTGTGGAATAAATTAAATGAATCATAAATAAATTAAATACATGCACGTTTCATACGGCTGTTAAAAGTAGTTTGACTTAATATACAATAAGAAGATGACCTTCATGTCTTAACCACAGTGTGTCATCTGTGGTAGATTTTTAAAATGTATCTGAATGTTAATCACTTGAATCACTGAGTTAAGAGGTAGAGACCTTGAACACAACATGATAGGAAATAATCTGTGGAGAGCAGACGAGGTAGCCTGTGGGGGAAAAAGAAAATCACAAGATGCTGTTCTGTACTGAACGATCTCTTAAACTCAAATCAAAGTGTCTTTGTTTCTATGCTACCAACCGAGCTACTCATGAACTCATGTTGGTCAACGACTCTGCAGAGCCAAGGAATGCAAGGAAAACACGTTTGTGCGTAAAAATAGCTTTGCAATATCTGTAGCATTCATGACAAAGTTAGATTTGGTCCCAGGCGAGAGAGTTGTGTTATGCAGCTTGATGGAGGTGTGGCATTATTTACAATAGCAGCAGTGCTAGCTTTTGTACAGTGAAGATAAACAGTAGAAAACAATACTGAACATCTGGGGTTTGAAACAAACGGAGGACTTTAAAGTCTCTTCCGGTTTAAAGTAGTTTTATACAGATACAATAATCCCTATGGTATTTTTCTCTGGAAAGAAAATAGAGCCATTTTTCAGCTTAAAGTTTTCAATGAATCAACTGATTCACAGTCAGATCTTCTTTGACACATACAGCAGAGTCCCAGCTCTGCTGAATCTCTCACATCACAGAATACACGATATCTGTTTCATACAAAGTTATATTCTTAAGATGAATACCAGTTTCTGAAACATCTATAATAACCAACCATTCATGCTGCTTGATTCCCCTCAGGCCTCTCTCCTCTCAGGAAAGATATTCAGTCCCAGCTCCACCAGTGCTCCCAGTAACATGGTCCACAGTGGTATGCACACAAATGTCAGTTTAACGTCTGCTAGCTTCTCCAGCTTGGCGCACAGCGTCAGACAGAAGCCCAGCTTGAGCAGCATGGCTGTGAGGTACCAGGCACGCAGACGCAGGTCTGGGGAGCCATTGCGAGGGTCGTATCCGGGCTTGCAGCGGCCTGCCATCTTGATGGTAAGCATGAGGATGAGGATGCTATCAAAGACCCAGACTGGAAGGAAGATGAGGAACCAGTTCCATTGCACCTGGAGAGTAGAGAGAAAAAGGACAGCTTCTTAAAGCATGAACTCATTTCTATTATGCGTAAAAAATGTTTGTTGCAAACATTTAATGTACATAACATATTCCCAAATGGTACTTAATATTGTCAACAAATTTGACAAATATGCTTTATTCTCTCAGTTTATTCTAAACTGACTATTAATGCAAAATCGTTACCTTTCCATCCAGTTTGAGTACTAGCATGATTAGAAAGACCAGGGTGAAAACCCAGGTCAACAAAACCCTCTGAGCCAGAGACATCTCACTGGCCGGGGACGCAGGTCACAAGAGGAACCAGAAAAATAGGCTGACAAAAAAACATAAAGACAGAGAAGGTAAGACACTACAGATGAATGATTATTATATAGCTTTGAGTAATTTAGCAGGTAAGCCGGCATATAAGAAACAAGAGCAAGATTCAGAAAGCTGTTTTAAGATATTACTGTAGAAAAAGGAAATAAAATGTCACTGACACCAGCTGAAATACATATTTTTTTCAATTCATCGTTAGCAAGCATTAGCTAACGTTGCAATGCCAGCTAACCTTAGCTTCATAGCCCATCAGCGTTAAGTAACCGGTTGGTTTTATAAAAGACATTAGTCTGACTGTTTCTAGGTCGGTGACCAACATGTCATAACCGTATATATATCACACAGTAGCATTCATAGGACGTTTTTGATGGTAACTCACATAATTATAAACCGACACCTCCGTTAACGGCAACAGACCGCGACATGTTTGGTCCGTTATCCGCGCTAGCCCCGCCCCTTCCGGACGTCCACCGTCTAACCGTAAAACCTTTGTAAAAGCGCACAGCCACTATAGCGGCTTCCTGTAGTGAATTTTAACTTCCACTAGAGGTAAGTAAAGTTCTTTTTATTTCTTCAAGCGAAATAGATTATATGAGCGTCACCGCGCTTCTTACTAAAACGGCGATGTTGCGCTACGAGATTTTCTCATTGTCGTTTAAACTGTTCTCTGGAAAGAGTAACTAGCCCGCTTTCCTCGCCTTAGCTCTTTTGTAACCGTTAAATGTCGCGGTTATTAGCTAAAAAAAATTAACTGCGCATTTATACGGTGGCTTACGACCAGAAGCTGGAGTTGTATTTTTACAGTGAGCGACAGAAAAGGCAAAGCTAAGGCTTCAAACATCGGCGAACACACGCTCAGCATCTCTTCCAGACAATGGACACGGTTTGGTAGCTCAGTGTTGTGGAAAACACATTTAGAAAGCACAGCTTGGATCTCTGCGGGAACTCGGAGCGGCCATCACAGTCAACAAGGTAAAAAAAAAAAAGAGAGACTGAGTTGCATGGTATGTTCGGACAGCAGCAATCAGGATTTCAGCATTAGGGCCAGCTGTGTGGGCTCTTTGTGCCTGCCGGTAGCTTAGCTAACTGTGTAGCATGTCATGAGCTAGCGTTAGCAGCAGCAGTGGAAGCTGGAGGACTGTTTGTGTGGGAATTGACCCGTAAAATGTGTCTGAAAACACCGTGACAGCATCTACATGTGGGCTAGCTTAAACACGGGCTTCCTTTAAAGTGGGTTATATCGGTGCACAAGTGAGAACACACACACACACGTATGCGGTTTAGCTGAAGCGTTACTGACTATCTCGACCCTACTATGCCTTTACATTTGAGCCTGTACTGCGGTTCATTAATCTCTTACACCGGTTTTAATAATTTAACTTGCATCCTGCTAGCATGCAACTAGCTTAATTCACCACAGATTTCCCCCGCAGTGTTGTGCAGCGAGGGTAGACCACCTCACCAGAGAAACACAACACAACACATTACTCTCCGTGGTAAACAAAAGATGTGTTATTTCACACAGCGAATTCCATCTTTTGAATAGTTGTCTTTTGTTTACACTGTAATCTACTACCCACAGTGATGACAAAACAAAATGTGTTGGTGTTTAGATATTTTGCCACCTCAGCTGAACAGGTCCTGTGTTTCCCTTAGGTAATCATCCAAGGTGACTATCTAAAAACTACAGAGCAGTTTGCACGACAGGGAGACGTCTCTTACCCAGATTTGTGTCAGCATTTGGGAGGCTTACTCCTTCTGCTAAACAGGTTTCTCGGGGGGAAATCTACATTAGCTATCAGTCTTGCAGGCATTTCTTTCAACTGTAAGGAAATGGCTTGTTATTGCTTGATTTGTTCAACCCACACACCAAAAACCAAACTTTACTATCACTTAAGGATCAATAACAAATCATTGTTGGCATATTAGAGATTTAGAACGCTGATTGGGATTTTTATTCATACACAGAAACCCCCTAAATTATCAAAAACCAACACGAATCTCCCTTCCTGTTCTCTATCGTATGCTGTATGCTTATTATAAACATCGGCTGCTACCTCATGTCACATTCAGGCTATTGGCAGTGCACCTGATTACCCAACATGGTTTGGCGTCCAGCCAGTCTGTCTATTCTGGTGTCTAATGCTGTCATCACTCACCCAGATTTTCCATTGCAGTTATAATTTGTCCCCTAAATTAACCTTTTTGATCGCACATTGTAGAAATCCTTAAAGGGTAAAAGACCGACTGTGCAAGTCAAACACATAATTGTATCATTTATCAATGTCCTTTTTTTCAGCCAGTGTGTAATTTGTACATAAACCATAGCTATTGTGTAACTTTTACTTTATCATACACCAGAAGAAGTCAGGCTACATTTTAGTGGTAAGTCCTCTTTAAAAACCAGTGACAATTGCTGCTACTACTGTTGCAGCTGTTAATGCACTGCAGCCAAAAAATGTTCACCTGTATGCAGCTAGTTATGCGCCCAAGACATATATGGTACGATTATCTAATGTGGATTTATGTATTGTTGTTTCTAAAACCCTTAGCTCACGATTTGCACTCTTAGGTAACTATGAAGTAAACCTCTAATTAGATGTTATTAGTAAATAGCTTTTCATCTTGAAGCTGTCATTTACCAGAAAATTAAAAGAAGGCTCCATGCAAAAATGTTTCTCTGTGTAGCACTAGAAAATGGTTTTGAAGTTTCCACAAGATGCCTTTGAGCAAGGCACTACTTGATGTAGATCAGTGGCAAACAGCTGCTGCAATAAGTTGTGGACTTGCAAGAGCTGTAGCTGTACAGTAGTTCTGCAGTGTCCACAGACTTGGAGGACAGTGCTGTGTCTTGTGTTTGCATACATTTTCGCAACGTGATGTCTGACCAGTGTGTTTCTTGGTATTTCTTTGTATGTCTCATTCCCCTTTTCTCTCTCGTACTTAACTGCTCCTCTCGTTCTGCCTCTCTTCTTCTGTCAGTCTGCCTCAGATGCTTCTCTTTGTATTGTGCAGCTTGATTTCTGCTGCAGAGCTGGTTACATCATCCGCTGCATTACAGTTACATCACACACTAGACTGCCATATCATCTTATGTTATAGTGTGCAGTGGCAGTCATTTAATTCATGGAAATAAAGCCACGGTATTATTAAGCGTCAGCAGAGAGGTCGCTGAGAAAGGTGAAGTGCCCTTGTAGAAGTGCCAAGCTAACCTCCCATCTGCTGTAGTAGACTGGCAGATATGAGCTGATGATAATGCAGAAGTGTCAGGATGAGCTGTTGCTGCTAAGGTTAATTCTGTGAAATAAACTGTTACACGCAGGATGTGAAATGCACAGCAGGTGCATTTTGGTTCTTGATGCAGTTTCTGCTGAACATCGAAATGCAACAGTCTGGTCTGCTGAAGCAACATCCTCATATCAGCTGTCACATAAACCTTTTTACGCAGTAGGGAAGCACAAGTGTAATTAATAGAGTTAGTGATTTACTTCCATCAGAGTGAAACACCTGTACTTTTATCATAGCTTTTAAAAATGGCAACTAAATCTTCTACAAAGTCACATCTGGACCATTGGTTTTGTTGCAATAGCGGTTGTGGTTTGAGCAGCATTCACCCTCTTCGTTTTACAAGATTTAAGGAGGTCATTGCACGAATCCTCGTGGTTGTGGCAGAAGTCAGTGTTTAGCTCGAGTTTTTTTTACTTGGTTAATCTCTCAGCTGTTGCTTTATTACGACTTTGACCTTCCAATTGCGAAGAAAAGTACAGTCATTTGGCTACAGAAGTGTAATCCACTAATGCATTTTTCTCTAAGTGTTTATATATAAGTTTAATTCCCTGAAACTGTTGCAACTGTAGAGCAGAGTCAGGGTCATCCAAAGTTGGCTGGCCCTGAAGATGCTAATAGTTGTTTTTTTCCAGACTTTCCATAAAAAGCTGCATTGTTAGGTTGATTATTGCTGCCTGGTGATATTGTTATTGTTGTTATTGGTTAACAATTTATTTTGTGTTTATACAATTCCCAAGAAAGGCAAAAAAAAAATCTAAACTTTGAATTACCGGACATTAAAGATGAAGTGGGTAAATATTAACATAGTTTATGCTTCATCATCAACAAATAAAAACACAACTTTACAAACTCAGCGATGCTTACAGATGTATATCAGAAATTGGGAAGTTTTGTTGTTCCTTCTATGAAAATCAGATGAATATTAATGTCTGCTGAATCCTTTTTCCCTTTCTTACTACATAATATCCTGTTTTGACAGGCTAGTACTCAGTAACTGCAGCACTTTATACTTGCCCCTTATGAATTGTATGAGCCTTTCATGGAAAATTTTCTAGTAATTTATAACTAAATGCCAGTTAGGTTTCCAGGAAATTATCTGGAAAATAAAATGTTATCCATTGTTGTTTCTGAGAATTCTTGCAGGAAGCCGGTGTATTATTGTGTGTTTAGAGCTCAGTAAGAGAAACATGAAGCCTTCAAGTGTCAGTGTGAAGCCCCAACAACCTTATGCAGCCAAATCCCAGTTACACAGTGCTCAGGATGTATTCACACACACTAGAAACCCATTTTAATGCAGAGATAATGTGCAGTCATTAGTCTGTAGAGTATAGGAAGAGTATCTTTCTTCACTGGTTGGTTTCACTACTATGCAAGAGCCTGAAATACACACAAACGTCCTGATCGTCTTTCTCTCTCTTGTGGTTTCCAAAGGTCCAGCTCCTGTCCTAAATTGGCATTGAGGACTACACGGCCCGGCCAGAGGTTAGTCCAGTGTGTGTGTGTGAATTCATTGTGTGTTCCCCCCTCCCCACCACCCCAAACTCCACAGTCTGTTTTTGTTTGTGCGCTGCATGCTTCAGCACCCCTTGTTCTGTTGCTGTGAGGGTGTCAGCTGCCTGCAAACACTGACTCTGCTCAGACAGCAAGAGCAGTTCTGTTCATAAGTACTGTTCATTATGTCTGACAGGGAGACAGATGGAAAAATAAGAGATTGTGAAAAAGGCCACACTTCCCCTCTGAGGATAGTATGAGAGGCAGACACAGAGCTTTTTTTAGTTGGTGTGAGCCGACTGGACTGTGAAGTGTAGTCATTGGTTTCCTGTCCAACAAATATTGCTCTTAACATGATTAATGTTACACTTTAGTAAAATGTGTGCATTGCTAAAAGCTCGGTTTGTATTTGAGAACTTCATTTTAGATTTTAATGCCGCAAATTGCAAATGCATCTGCATCACTACCCTGCAACTCAATCACAGTGATGTCTTCAGAAACCATAAATCAATAATAAGTTTATTGCTAAGTAGGAGTTCACAGATGTTAATGCTATCTTGAAGCCTTGGTGAGACAAGAGCAGTAGATTAGTAGATGCTTGTTGACTGACAGCTGTGAGCTCCAGCACCTGACTTTTTGCCAAGGCTCATATTTCTTCACTGGTGCCACTTCTGTCTGGATCACAGAAGCCCTTGACAGCACCTCACCACAGTATGCAGTATTTCAGATAAAATAAACTACATGGTAGCTTTAGGCAGGGAAATGGATCATTGAACTTTAGGATTTAGTCAAATTTCTGCTAAATCGGTCAACGTTTGATGAGGGTCACACGTGATTGAAGGTCTAAACGATCAAAAGGCTGGCATGCTGTGTCAGCAGGTTTCTGGTACAATTTCCTATATGGCTGCTGTCAAATGATCTGTTATAAGCTGTAGTGAGCTTATTTTAACATTACCGGAGTCGTGTTTTACATGTTGTGGCTACAACGGAAACTGCTGTGATATAAAACTGAACTTTACTCTGGAACAGATGCTTCATCTTGCAGCCATCTGCGCTCTCATATTATTATTTTTTTGTTTGTTTGCAGCAGAATAGATCATTTAGGGGTGTGTTCACTGGTGTTTTGATCACCAGTGCAAAAAAATCAGTTTGTGGGTGTGTAGAAAGGCTTGTTTACTGTAATATTATATACAATACAAGGTGTTCTTGTCTGACAAATGTTTGATTACAATACAAAGGGTAACGGTAGCTCTGCACTTAAAACTAATTAACTGAAAGATTGTGCTGCGTGATTAATTTAACCACAATTGTAATTGCAATGTCAGCCTGTGCAATTATGTAACCTTAAAAGACCTGTGCTTTAATTAAGTAAGTATGTGTGCAGTTCGCTTATCATCTACACCAATTATAAAGAGATGACCAGTCGGGCTCTGTTTAGGCAGTGGAGCGTGTACAAAACATGTTACTTGTGCAATAAGGTGATATTTTGGATTCAAATTTTGTGAGCAGAGAGAGGCACTGTGCAGAAACTTGTATGTCAGGACCTTAAACAGCGTAGGGAAAAGAATGATGAAAGTCATGACGAGTGAAGCTAGTCTAATAAATAAGACAAAACACATTTAGATTTGTTTACGAGTGTCATTGAGATAGAAAGAAAGCACATGGCAAGAGACACAGGGTTGCGCCCCAATTCTCTAAATTGCACCGGCGTTTCCCTCACTTGTATCTTCTACTTGCATGTTAGTCCCACCCACTAAATATACATGGAGGTGTTAAAAGGAGAGGGGAATCGAGGAAACAAGGTTTTTGGACACATCATCTACTCTAGAATTGCTGTGGTTACTTTTTTGTTAAAAAACAAACAATAATTAGAACGCACGAGTTATCACCGTCTGCACATTGTTTTGTTTTTTTCTTGTGACTATAAACATCTGCTTAATTGCAATGTGTATTTTTACTATCCTCAGCGTGTAATTTTATACATAGATGCTGGGTGTGTGGTGAGCTCATAAGTTTTAAGGACAAACCGGTTGATTCATTATTTGCATTACAGTATGTGTGCGTATGTGTGCATGCACTTGTTGCTATATGATCAAGCGCTGTGTTGGAAAAGGTTGTTGATGCCACTTGAGGTTGTCGGTGAATCACCCTACATGAAGAATGACATGACCCCCATCACATCCCACCACTCCTGTTTCACACACTCTCAGAATCCCCTTAGCATCATTGACCCTTCGTAGATTGAGCAGCATCATATTTCCTTCAGGCATGCGCGTATGCACACACACAAGCACACACACTCTTAGCTATACACACGCATGCCCTGCAACCCAGCTTAGATGAAACCTGCACCGATCATGAAATATAGAGCACCTAAAGAGAGAGACAGCTGCTAGTGTTACACATCACGAGTTGCTAGAGTTATATAGGGCTCTTCTTGCGCGCACATTTCATTAGAAATCCCGGAGAAGCCACTGTTTTCAGATATTATTGGGAAACGAACATGAAATATTCTGTTGTTGTTGCTTTTTTGCTGCGGTGTTTAAAACGAACTGCTCTAATATGCCCTTCTCAACAGCAGCTTGGGGATCAGCACCTGAGGAACTTTTAGCTACATTGCTACACGCTCAATTTCCATCCAGACATGTACAACCTGTTTGCAGTTCGCACTTAGTGTTTTTTAATTGGTTGTGGCTTTTTGAACAGCACTAAAAGTCATCCCCTTGCAGCAGATGCTTTATAGACTAAAGCCTATAAATGTGCTTTACTCTATAAAGCACACAGACTAAAGCCTAACACATTTGTGACTCAATGTGACTCTTTTCAAAGTTTATTTAGCATGTAAACCCACTGATGTTGCAGCAATGGATGGAGCGGTGAGGGAACGTATACAGTTACACATCACAAGGCTCAGGAGAAACATACACTACTGTTGGTGACCTTAACATGTTTCTCCTTCTCAGCTCCTCTTAAGAAACTTTTACGGGAACTGTCATGCATTTAAAGTCACTTGTAGGGCTGTGGTTTCATAGCATTGAATCAAATCAGTGAATCACTTTACTTATGTCAGTCATTTGTAGAAACTGTTAAGTTCCCCCAGGAAATTGGTTAAAGCACTTAAGCGCTATTTTTTGGGGTTGTGTGTTGAAGAAGCTCAACCTCTGCCTCAAAGTGTTTGTCTTGGCCGACCTCTTCTGTGCATGTTGGTGTTTTCTCAGATTTAGAGTGGCTTGCTTTCTCTTAGCTCTGCGTTTGTCGTTTTATCCCATTTAACAACAGATTCCTCGTGTAAAAAAAGTGTCTCTCGCAGGATACATAGACAGCAAAAAGCACATGTTCCATACTTTTTTCATCTTCACCGTACAGTATACATGAGTTAATTGGCCTTGCCATTTCAATAATTCTGGAGTGGACTATGATTTGTGGGAATCACAGCTTCCCATGACTTACTATTGGAAAGAATAAGAGCTAGCGTGTTAGTTCTGGGGAGTAAAAGAGAATATGTTTAAGCTATCAAATGAAGATGTTAGAGGGTGGCATCTTACATAACATCAGATGTTATGAGAACCATTAAAAGAAATCCTCCTTACGCACCATGGTTTCTGCATCACACTTGCAAAAACACACTATTACTGTACATACCTGCCCCACACACATTTAGCTGTAATGATTATGTACGTGTGTGATTTCTGGAAAATAGCAGTGTACAAAAGAGTTAAATAGTTATTATTTTACAAATACAGACGTGCACAGTAACATGTTGAAGACCGCTAATTTGTCCTTGTTGATATGACTGCAGCTAAAACGTATAGAAATGTATTGTGACTCTATGCTCGGGGAAATATTACCCTCCCTTTGACATCTCTGAGGGTATTAGGTTGTTGTTGTTGGCAATGTAGCTGCAACAGAAATAAGGCTGATTTACCTTCAACCATTTTCTACTCGCACAGAAGAGACACAAGTGAATATACACACACACACACGCAGTCACAGGCCTCACATGAACTGTGGCCTACATAATGTATGCTGTCTTACTTGACCACTCTCTCTCTGTAAATGGGTCATTTCAGACAGACCAGTGGTCAGACAGACTTGGCAAGCCTAGGGGCTGCAGACAACGTGTGTGTGTTTGTGTTTGTTCGTGTGTGTGTGTTACTGACCTTGTTAAATTCTTTGACAGCTTTGTAGAGGGGGTGTGTTTGTGAATTAAGCCTTTTTTGTTGTTTCGCTGCATGTTGATGTTAAAAATGAAATTGGTACATTTTATTTAAACGTACGAAATTATCAGGAAAAGCATCTGCTTTATGATCGTTTTTGAATGTCTCTGAATTCTGCTTCCTGTGGCTACGATATAATGCCCGTTTGTCCATTGTCTGGGCTCCATTCTCTTCAGTACCCTTTAGCAAACCAAAAAGTATTTTGGGAACCCTATGGCTGCATGGTTGTGGAAAAAGTGCTTAGGAAATAACTCCCAGCCTATCTCTTCTTGTTATGTTTTCCAGTATAAATAATAACTCAGCAGTTTACTGCTTGTGAATGTAGCCCTATTAGGCAATAGTATGTGTCTGTGTGTGTGTGTTTGTGTCTAATAATGTGTGTGAATCAGTGTTGGCATAACACTGAGGTATGATGAAAGGATTTCAAGGCTTTAAATCACAAGAATCTGTCTGGTTTTCTTATCATCGTGTCGGTAAGGAGAGGATTTGAGGTCTTCAACTGTCAGACTGAGAGTAAAAAACAGAAAACACTGTTGCCCAGATTAACTAATGAGTTGGGGTTGTCATCGTCTTAGGCTTTTCTGCTTGGGATAGATATTGGTTTGTTTAATTCCCTCTATTCTACGCTTTAATTTTTCATAAATTGTCTCGGCCATAGCCACCGAAGAGTATAAAAGAGGCCTAGAAATGGGGTGTGTTCTTACCTTCTGTCAGTTCAGCATGTTATAAATAGCGGTTCACCTGTTGTGAAACTGAGACAGAAACTGTGCCACGTGCATCCATGGTCCCATGTTGCTGTTTTGTTCCAGGACTCTCATCCTGCTGCCAGCCAGTTGCGGACATCTCACCTCTTTCACGGTGCAGTCTCCTGCATATTATTACTCCCAGATGTCTCAAAATGTCATACAATATCCCAGAAATATATTTCCTTTTGTAAGACATCTTACTGCTTGACTTCGTGTGTGGGCTTCATGCTGAGAAATAAGCATTTCATCTAGAGTAGTTGTCTATTGTTCAGGGACAGTACAGTGTGTAGGTCATCCATGTTGTGACCTATTCAGGAACTGTGCAGAGTCATCAGTGTTTTAAAATGCCCCAATAACCCCAAAAAACTAACAAAAAAAATAGGTAATAACCAAACCGTGGCTCAGAACTCAAGATCTAAACCAAACTGTTGATTTGGAGAATTGTTACACCCCTAGTAAAAATCCTTAAAAGCATATGTCTAAACTGAACAATGAAGTGATACTTGTTTTACAGAGGTAACCAGTTTCAGAAAAGATTTAGTGTAAACACTTGTATCCTTGGTGTCTTGAGCTTTTACCCCTTTGGTATCTTCGACTGCCAACTCATTTTGGTGAAAAGAATATTTTAAATTCATGTTCCTCCTTTTGCAGAAAGGGAAACAGTTTCACTTTAGGTTTAGTTTGAAGCCTTTTATTGACTATTCAAAAAACTTTTCATGTGTCACTGCTGCATGTAAAAAGGACAAACCAGCACAGTCCATGCCCTGTGAAACAATTTGCTTTTATCCAAAGTGTTAGTTCAGATATGCTTTATTTGCATGATTATGTAACAGCAAAATCAAGTGTATGGTATATGTCAGCAATTGTGTGGTTCTGCAGTGAAAGACGGAGGTAGACTTGATGTTTTAATTGTAAAAGACATCAGGCAAGACTTTCTTCCTGCTGCTAAAAATACACCAAACACGCCAAACGGCTCAGCAGCTTTTTGAATGCAACACTTGCGAGTGAAAGAACTTCCTTATAGTTCTGTCCATTAGTCTGCTGGTAGCATGACGTGGTGTGTGTGTCAAACTGTTCTGAAGAAACCTTTCTTCCTGCTTTTGAACGTCACATTCTTGATGTACAGTGTTGTGCTTAGACTTGTTCCACAGAAGCTTTGTACACAAAAACTTTGACACTCACACTAATACTACTTTATTTGGTCAAAATGGTAACTTTATCACACATACAGAAGTGTTGTGGTTTGGATGTTGGCAGATAAGCTGTGAAGCTTTCAGACAGTCTTTAATGTAGCAGCACTTACACAAAACAATGTTTAGAAGCAGCTACATTGGAGTTTCATGTTCCATTGATTGTTTTACAGAAACTATTTACAACACATGTCCTAACAGGACTTCAGAGACTGACGGACTAAGGCAATAAAACAAGGCTTCACATGTAGAGCAACATGCTTTTCTCTGCTTTGTGAAAGTAAATGTTCAACCGCAAAAGCAAAAAGATGTTAAGATAGAAAAGCTGAATTGAAATGCATTTAGACAGAAAGAAAAGTCTCAGTATTTGAGCAGACGAGTCATGTTTCATGGAATTAATCCGAAGAAGCCAAAGAGACACTGCCCTCTGAGTCCACCTGGATTTCAGCCGTTGCCTTCCATCACTTTCCATCTCTCTGCTCCTCCATTCCTTCCAGCAAAACCACGCTCCATTTACATAACAGAGAGAGAAAGATGCAGAGAGACTGATTTGGAGGAAGAGGTCAGAGGAGGGAGGAGGAGTGGCAGAGAGAAGAGGAAAGGAAAGTGGTTAATTGCAAATCATCTGCATTCTCCACACAATTGCTTTTTTTAACTGCCTTAATCTTCCACGATGTGTTTTATGTTCTTCCGCTTGCTACGTTTTGAATGTTTCACTCTATTAAATTGTCCCACTCAAAATGGTTGGTAAACTTTTTAAATTATTTTCCCCAGACATCCCCGTTAAACTGATTTTAAATGTGATAAACTATAAACGAATGATAAGTGTCTGGTTTCTGTTGTCAAATTCTACATTAGTTATCTGAGGAAAAAATAATTCCTTCGCTATACTTGGTGTCAAATAACTGTGAAGGTCAGGCTTACAAAATGGATCCACTACATCTCTTTTTGCTCCCATCCGTTTAACCACAACAAACAAGCTCAATTGCCAATTTTGTTTCAAAGACAGTTTACAGTAATAACAAAAAACGGTGACTAATAGTGACACGTTGCAGGCCTAATGTATAGTGTCCTGGATACGGTCATGGTTGGATGTTAGCTCGTTGCCATGCATGCAATGTACAGTTGGGTCTATATTTGACAGTGACACAATGTTTTCTTCATTTTGTCTCTGCACAGCACCACAATGGATTTGAAATTAAACGTCAAGATGTGCTTAAAATGTAAACTGTCAACTTTAATTTAAGGGTTTCATAGAAAATATCGGCTGAACTATTTTTTTTTTTTTTTTCTCACAGACCTCTGTTGTTTCTCAAACATATTTAGAGAGAGTAACAAAACCAGAAATTAAACTGTCAGTTTTAATACTTGGTTGCAGATTTTTGGCAGTCAGTGTCTGTCTGAGAGCTGGAAACACAAACAGACATCACCATACGCTGGGTTTCTTCAGGTGATGCTCTGTTAGGCCTTTACTGCCGCTTTCCCCAGTTCCTGGTTGTTGTTGGTTTTGCTTTCAGTGAAATACTCATAGACTTAAGTCTATGAGTTTAATTGGTGATTGACATTACCAATTAATGTAACATAATCATCTTTTCAGTAGAGTGAGCCTTAGAAAAGTTCCTAACATGATAGAAACAAACCAGAAATAACATCACATTTGATTCTGGTGTGTTGAAACCTGGACCCTTCTTCTCCCCGTCTTCCTTAGTGGGTGAAGTGTGATTGTGTTGACGTAGAAACTCTTAATTAATAAATGTTAATAAATTTTTAGAGGAAATGAACATAGAGCGAGAATAAAATGAAACAAATTAGTAGATGTCATCAAATATAGAAAACATTACATTTTATATTATACACTAAATGATCTGAAATGTAATGTAACTGCTACCTCTGAAATTTGAAACATTTCTTATTTCTTGTTCAGACATATCCACATGGGGTATGTGAAATGTGACATGGAACATGTTTTGACTGCAATGCTGAATACTTGTTACATTTTTTTATGATTATTTCATTTATTAAGGGGAAAAAAGCTGTCCAAACCTGTCTGGCCTTATGTGGAAAAAGACGGGACTGAAGATGCAAAAGTTGAACCTTTTGAAGGTGTGCGTCCCCTTACATCTGGTGTAAAACTAACAGCATTTCATAAAAAGAACTTAATATTAACGATCAAACGTGGTGTTAGTGTGATGGTCTGGGGCTGCTTTGCAGCTTCAGGACCTGGATGACTTTATTTATAATTGATGGAACCATGAATTCTGTGCTCTACCAGAAAATCCTGAAGGAGAATATCTGGCTATCAGTTTGTGACGTCAAGCTCAAGCTTGAGTTATAGACGATAATCCAAAGCAAAGCAGGTCTAGCTCTTTCTGCAGTGGCCTAGTCGATGTCTGGACTTAAATCTGATTGAGATGCTGTGGCATGACCATAAACAGGCTGTGGCATGACCATAAACAGGCCGTTCATGCTTGAAAACCCTCCAATGTGGCTGAATTGAAACTATTCTGCAATGAAGAGTGGGCCAGATTTCCTTCGGAGATCTGGAAGACTCATTGCCAGTTATTGCAAATGCTTGATTGCAGTTGTTGCTGCCAGGAGTGGCACAATCTGCCATTAGCTTCAGGGTGCAGTTACTTTTTCCACACAGTGCCAGGCAGGTTTGGACAACTTTTGTCTCTTGAAAAATGAAATCATCATTTTACACTGAATTTTGTATGTACTTGAGTTATATTCTGATTCACATCAGCACACAGTTGATGCACTTTGTCACTGTGTTATGAACATTAGTGTGTGTGTGTGTGTGAGTGCGTGCAAGCTTGTTTTTCTGAGCCAGCTACTCACACACCCTAACCACAGATGCATCACAGCATCTCACAACCATAGTGAAATAATTTCCAAAAACATGCATGTGTTTTGTCTGTGTGTCATGTTATGATTCAACCATCTTTAACCACCACAGTTAAAGTAATAATTATGCCCAGGGCATTTTACCAAGAGCCTGCTTCTTTATTTTTGCTGTAACATGGGTGTGTAAGGAGACAAAATAATACAGCAACTTGCCTTATTGTGTGTGCGTTGTGTGTACTACATGTTTGTGTGTTTTCTCTGTGTATAGAAAAGTCACTGCCTCCACTAAAATTGACAGAAATCCTGTTTGTGTGTCACCCCACCTACCTTTCTCTGTTAACACACACCTGCCTACCAGGTATATGGACCTCAGTCATCTTACCTCTCTCTTCATTATTCTGTGGCTCACATTGCTGTTTCTCTCTCTCGCTGTGTTGTGTTTTCAGTCTAAGATGCCCTAGGCGGGGAGAAGGGACATGTAAATGGCTTCCAAAGTAAAAGATGCTGTAGTGTGGTACCAGAAAAAGGTAAGACAATGTCTATCTTTTGCATTTTCTTGCATTTGCATGCTGGCTTGTTTTTTTGGTAAGTTACAAAGTGGCTATATATATAAGAAATACATTTTAAAACATCTTGGTTGTTTTATTTTTCATTTTTTCTTGAAGTTTTTTTCTATCACATTAGACAATGTAGTTTAAGCCTGAATTTAACAAGCAATTTGTTTCTGGTGAAAAATCCTAAAGGCCTTAATCAGATGGTGAATGTTGCTGAGTCTATTTGCCTACACCTACTGCACATTTATGGATGTACAGATGTGCCTAAAGAAATGCGGTTGTCTAAATATTTCTTATATAGTCAAGTCAAATAAGAATGTAATACCACAAGAGTCTCCACAGATGTCATGTCAACTCTTATAATGTAAAATAAGGTCACGAGTGTTCTAAAAAACATAATTATCAAAATAATATTTCAAAATCCGATGAGAAATGTGCCTAGGTACAATGTGATGCTTATGGTGCACTTAAGTTAGTAATAAAATAAATGAAAGCTGGGTGCACACAGTAATGTAAGGTCTAACACGTTATTCAGTCAAAAATCAAAATCAATATGTGAGAGTTAGACTCATACACGTTTTTTTTAAGTACACACATAAGCTGAACAAGTATTTTGATAGTAGAAACACAAAATATAGAATAAAATAAATGTTCCTGCTTTGATGCACCAGTGTTTAGGTGATTCGCTCCTCAGTGCTGTCAGCAACAGAAAACTCTGTCTGTTCAGCACAGCGTGAATCCAGCCCGGTGTTGTGTGTCTACTTGTTCCATAGTCTCAGATATCGGATCCTCTGCTGGACTCCAGCGCTGCCCCCCTTGCAGATCTCACCTTACACACTGTCTGCTTGCCCAGCTCTGTGTCCTCATAAACCTATTTTTATGTCCTCTGTAACCTCCATCTCTGTGTATCTTTCTGCCTTCTTCTTTTGCCTCCATCTGGACGTGGACACAAACATAAGCCTTTATGAGGTTACGTTGAAGATGACTCGTATATTAAAAAAAAAAGCCTTTAGTTAAAAGAGAGAAACTAAATTAAAACACAAAGCCAAGATTTTCTTTAAATAATGTATGTTTAAGTTTGACAGCCCTATCAGGGTATAGTGTCGAGACTAGCTTGTCTGGGCAGAGACACACCAGTGACGACAACTGCTGAGTCATAAATGAACACAACCTTTTGTATCAGATTATTAGTTGCAGGTCCCACCTGTCCAGCTGTCCTTAGGGCTGCTTTTTGTCTGACGACACGATGTTTCTTCTTCTGATGACGACAACGACTTGCCCCCGAGACACAAGTGCTCTGTTACAGATTGTGTCTGTGTTTCTGCGTCTTTTTTTTGTCTTAGTCACAGACGGAAAGTTTTTTTCGCTTCAGGTGTTTCTCTTTATTTCGGGTTCTGTAAAACTAGATAGAAATACAGAGGCAGAGCAATTTAATTATATTCATTTTATGTTTTGTGTAGTTCAACAGACAGAAGAAATATCCTCTGTGTCACATCCTGCCCTCAGGAGAGTGTTCAAGTGTGCATATTTTTAACTGTCTCCTGACAAGTTTCACGTGGTGGAAAAAAAAACTTGTTTTCGAGTGATTGTGTATTTTTGAAAAGGCTGTTGCTCAGGTTATACTTTTTATTTTTTTACACATATTTTGTTACTCGGCCCTGGTGCTTTAGAGCTGTGCATTAAGTCGTAGTTGCTGACTTTGTGAGAAATGTTGGAAAATGTTGACGTTTCCATCCCAGTACAGTAGGTATTAATGGAGTTCTGTTTGTTTTGCTCACAGTATGACAATGTCCTGATTATTCTGGATAATCCACAGGCTTGGGAATAGATGGTTTTAATTACAACTAGTTTATCTTGAAGAAAAAAGTCAGAGGGAAGTTCCTTGTACTTTTCTTTCGTACGGAGTCTATGAATCTTCTCTTGGGTAAAAGTCTTCAAGGGCATTGTGATTTGCATCCCCACAGCTGGGCCAAAATTAAGATAATTAGCCCACTGATATTTTAAAAGCACAAAGGTCGATTGCAAATGCCCAGCCATGTGTGCTGCCACCAACCTGGGGCTTCTGGATTCAGAACTAAATTTAGATCCTGGACAGCAAAGTGGAAACCAAGGTAGAGGAATAAGTTCCTAGTCCCTGTGAAAGCTTCCCACAGTGAAAACATGTTAAATTCCTATGAATATCCCAAGAACTAGGATATAGTTTCTGCAAAGAGGCATTGCTGATGAATATTTAAAAGTCCTTTTTTGCTGCATGGTATTGGGTTTCAGTGGCTTAAAAGCTTGTTTTCATGTGTATTTTTATATGTACTGGTTTATTTTAGCAATTTAAGTTAAAGGATCATTTAAATTGGCTGTTGTAAACCTACATCATATGTCCACTATGCATATTCCCTGTTGGTTTTAAATGTGTCAAACTAAAATGGAAGAAATCCTTCAGACAAACAGGAAAAGTCAGGCTTGGAAAGAGTTTGTATTATCAGTCATAATCATCTAGAGCTGCTACCCAACAAGACATCAGTGCATAACATCCACGGGTCAACCTAACTTGACCCCTGAAACTTTTTTAGCGGATTAATTTTGAGCTTGAGAGAAGGATCCAAATTTCCAAACAGGTCTGTGAAGTTGAACTCGTTACTGGCTTACCAGCTTCTCCACCCTCTGGCAGGGGCCCATGTGAGTCACAGTACATTTGTGACAGCTGTGTCTTGGTGCAGGCTGTAAATAGACATAGGCTGTGTCCAAAATCCCTTTTAATTGTCATTGACTTCCTCCTATAGAACGGACACTCGGCGGTCAGCAGTGATATTGAGATTTCAGACACTAAATAAAACAGTGAGCATAGCATTGTGGAATTCTTACCAGAAAGTAATTAAGCCATGAATACTGCTTTTTTTTTCTTGTTCCATTGTGGAATTTCTGAGGGCACGATTTAGTGGATAAAAGCAGATACTCAGAATGAAATGGCAAACAGTGAATATGTTTACTATATAGTGCTCTATAGAGTGATTTTGGAGACAGTATCTGTGGTATTTTAGCGTGAAAACAGTTATTTTTCTCACCGCAGTGCAATGCCAAGCCCATATCACAGTGAAGACACATGCAGTCATGTCTATATTTGCTAAGGAAGCAGACGCATCTTGTTTTTTTATTTTTAAGATCTGACACATTCTGTTTACTGTTAGCAAGTTGAAAACTAGCTTGAGAGTCACTTCACTCTGTACATTTTGTCATTAACAATGATTGGCACAGCTGGCGTTTTCTCTGTGAGAAATGGGAATTTAAGGCTGATGCTTCTTCATTTGCTCTGGTCTTCTAGGTATTACTAATACTAAAAGAGTAATGGATTTAAATAACAATTTCTACTATAAAACTTTTCATGCAAAAGTACCACAATGTAACTTGTTCCACCTCAAATATTGAGGATATCGTGCTTTTATTGATTGATTGATTGATAAAATAAAAATCCAAAAATGATAACAGTTTAATTAATTTCTATTTGTATATATGATTAAGATCCCATTTTCTCTAAAACAAGATGATCTAGAGCTGTTATCACTTATCAATTATTGGTTTAGGATTAGTTATAAAACATTTTGTTTATGAACCACGAACTAAACAATAAATGACTTGACAAAATAAGTAGCAGTTAACGTATGCAAAACTTCTCCACACCTTCCTTTCACTGTCACGTGAAGTTCACAAGCAGAGAAAAATCTCGACACACTGTTCTTTGTTTTCCAGCTGTCAAAACACACACACACACACCTGTGTGAGCTGAAAATAGACCTTACACACATTCTACACTTTGCTGTGTATGTTGCTACAGTGGCATGTGACAACCCAGAGGAGAGGTTAATCAGTCCACCACAACCAGCTGTTGTTCACTTAGTCACAGTCTTGTTTTGGGTGTTAGTGGCCGTCCACATCTCTGCTGTTTGTTGATTTATAAGTTTCTGATCAAAATTATTAGTTTCCATGGTATCAACACATTGACGGATGATGACGTTGTCCTGTGATTGGCATGTAGTTTACTGCATTACTGCTGTTTTGGGTTTATGGTGAGAGGATATTTTAATTACTATGCTATGGATACTGACATAGATTGTGAAGACCAGTTAACTGTATAAAAATTGTTTTATCTTTGAGTTCTCGACTTTTAGTTTGGACAAAATGATAAATAAAAAAACAGAGATTAGATTATGCAAATTGCTGCAGCCTTAATTTGGATAAACCTGAATTTGAAAGTGAAAGTTTTTAATTTGTTTATTTGTTGAGTTCTTGATTGAAAGAATCCATGTACACTGACCCAGCATTTAAGCACTAGTATAAACACCAAAATGGTGTTTATACTAGTGCTTAAATGCTGTTCATTCCGACCACACCTAGACAAACATGTACATTAGACAAGGTAAGGGGTTTTCCATCACAGCTTGTCCTGCAGTGAAGAATACTGAGATTTATATACAGGAAGGAAGCAGGAAAGGGAATACTGGGTGCTTCCCATTAACTCATGTGCATTTTGTCCTTAAGAGTTTGTCCTTCCCACACAAGTTGCAAAAGATGTTGTGAGATGCAGTGAAAGATGTGGGCGGAGGAACTGAGGAAGCACGTTTTTAGTAAAAAGACACATCATTTCCTCTGAGTTTCCTCTCAAGCAACATTGGTGTCTGACAGTTGTGCATCTTGATCAGCCTGCAGTGTATTTGCACAGATAATGTAAATAAGCACAATGTAAATAATAATTACTGCAAGCACAGAGGTGTAGTTATGCAATATGATGAGAGAGTCTGCACTGTCACTTAAATATGGTTTCTAACCTTTATTTGCAACAGTTTAAACCAAAAAGCCTTTGTTTTAATTATTTGCATCTGAATTTTTAATGTCCTCTTTGTAAAATCATTGGTCCTATATAATTGTCCAGGTTATATTGAATATAATTTGTAGATTACCAGTAAATGTGTAGGAGTCTGTACTTCTCTCCTTGACTTTTTTTAAAAAGTGAAATAAAAAGTGACCAAAAATGAGAAGAGAAATCTTCGATTTCCTTCTGAAAAACAGTTTTATGGTTTCTTTATTAATCAGACCAACAGTTAACACAGATCCAGTGGTGAACCAGAACATGATGGTGATATTACCCCTGAATTAAAGTGATCTGACCCAGCAGTCTATGACCTGAGACCATGGGGCACTGTCTTTTACTGCCCCCTGTGGGATGAACTGTAAATCACATCCGTTAAGATGCAGAACGCACATTCTGTGTACCTAAAATGCTTGCGTATCCCTTACGTTTACAGCGATGTGTCTGTATAGTTTGCGTAGCGCATGAAACAGCCTTTGGACAGATTTGCATGAAGTGTGGTCTGATGTCTCTGCTAATGTCTCCTCCAAACAAAACTAAGTAAATTAGATGCAGCCAGGAGGCCTGAAATAAGAGAATGGGAATACTCTGTTTGTAGGACATAAAATATATTTAGGGCAGCAGATGTATTGCTTAATCTGTTTGGTTATCCGCATTATTTGTGTGTAAAATGCCATATAAATGCTCATCCAGTCTTTCATTAAGCCTACATTAACTGTTTTCTGTCCAAGCAGACACACCACATTTATCACACAGTTTAATCACGCATGTAGCAGACACAGAAAAACAGCTTAGCATAAATTTGTGCTCATGTTTCTGTCAAACTGACCAATATAAATCCAGTATTCTCTCCATCAGCTCCTCTGGGAAATATGATGCTGATTGTTTGCAACTCTGACTTCAGCCTTGATGCAGGGCAGGTCGCATGCAGCTGTTTGAGGCCAAAAAATAATACTGTGACAGTAGTGAGGGGTGGACCAAAACAGAAAAGTTGTGGGCAGTAAAATGTAAACATTACACATGGAGATTTGTTTCATAGAAGTAAAAAATGTGATCAGGGTAGCTTTGGACCTGATGTACAACAGATAAATGCCAACACTGATGAATTTACAGCTGATGTGTGGTAATATGTTAAACCTTGTGAAAACTGTAAACACACACTTAAAGCAGCAGCTCACTGTGTGTCTGTAGCACCCTGTCTATTGCAGAGGCAGTCGTTATATAATACCACCCCCCTCCCGTCGTCATGGTGACCTCGGCACTGCCTCAGCGACACTCTTGGCCTCATCATCCTCCGTCTGCTTCACTCTCAGCACTTGCTTGTAAAATTGCTGAAGACTGTGATATAATTTTTCTTAGTGGATCATTAATGATTCACGTATTTTCACGAAGACCGTTCAACCCCTGGCAGCTACTCTAATTTAATGTGGTGCCATTAATTCAGTGTTTTATCATTTAAAACAGAGTGATTATGCCAATGAGTCAACAGAGGAACTCTAATTTATTTGTTGCCTGAGTGCTCGTTTATCTTAAGAGGACGTGATCAGGTAAAGAGTCTGCTGCAAGTGTGTGTGGGTAAGAAGATATACAGTGCTGTTACCTCACTACTTCATGATGTAACATGGGCTGTGTGTGGTTGTGTGTCTGAAAATTCTCCTCTTTCCATTCTGAGCGTCCTCCTTATCTACACCCTGTACTATCTCTCTGCTCTGTAGTCTGGTCATGTTTGTCCTCTGGCTGTCCTCCACATGTACTCACATGCTTTTCAATCTGTGTGTGTGTGTTATTAATAGGCTGAATGATGTGGAAAATTAATTGTTGGCTCAAATGGCCCAGTGTAAATCAGTCAGATGTCAGATTTGCATCCTTTGCTCAATGCAAAACTGTTGCTTTTACTTATTAGTTGAAGCTATAATGGGCAGAAATACTAATAATATGATGTCTTGACTTGCTGAGATAAGAAGTGTAATTTCTCATCTAATTATTAAGTATGGGTAAGGTCCATTTAGTGGTTATTCTTTTGATAACCTTATTCAGTACTCAATGTTTGCACAGCTGGAATCCTTTTTTAATCCATGTCATCTTATTTATATTTATTCCGACGCATCGCCAACAGCTCATTTTTTCAGGTTGTTCATCTGTCCAGTTCTCGAGAAGGTGACATGTCTAAACCACCTTGATTTGGTCTTCGATTTTGGCACAAACGTGTTTGGATAAAGGTCCCTGAGACGTAATGTCTGTCCAATTCTTGCCAGTGGAATATCTCAGAAACTGGAGGGAATTTCATCACATCTGGCACAGACGTTTTTTAGACTCATGGATGAACTGAGTCTGAGTCTGGACAGACATAGGTGTAAACTGTAACTTTGCTGCTTATTGGAGGCCTAGATCCATCAGGCTGTAATTTAATTTACTTTAATGTTGGCCCATATTTATATCTATAATGCAATAATCCCATCATTGCCAACCCATCATGTGAACTTGTACTGATTTGCCTAAATGGATTGGACACACTCTCAAACCGTTTGACCAGTCAGGTTAAAATCTTTTTTAAAATCACCTCAGTTTAAACTGAGACATAAATATGAGAAGTGATAACTGCAAACATGCCCAGGACTGAACTGAAACACATCAATGAACTGAGGTCGTACAGTAATGCCTTCTCATAATGTGATCTGCAGGGCAGCGTCATGAGGATGGCAGCATTAAAACAGACGAAGCAAAGCACTGATAGGTGTCATAACAGTATCAAATGGTGCAAGGCGACATGTCTTCAGATCAGGGTCACACGTCGACGTATAAATGTGTTATAAGCACAAACATGACGCACTTCGTGACCCACAGCTTCACAGTATGTTCTTCCAACGTTATCAGTGGTTATCAGGCGTAAAGTTTAGTATATAGAGATATTATGTAAACTAATAAAGACTAATAAAGAAAAAATAAAAACAGACTAAATTCAACAGTGAAGTTTAACCTACATTATACTTTCTCTTCTCTTAGGATCGTCTTTTTCTGTCCTTTCATGTTCTTCTTTCCTCGTCTTTCACCTCTTTTCCTCTCCTCCTATTCATGTTTAATGAAGTCTCATTAAAGATGCAGAGTTTCCACT
>OMLM01008654.1:284340-299452 GCA_900302695.1 Helostoma temminkii
GTTTCCACTGGTGAGCCTGCAGGGTGACCTGGACTCGATGCCATATAGATGCACGCCAACATGAACACGCTGATCAGCTGAAATCAGACCGTTGGCTGATCTTCACACTGTGTGAAATGCGTGTTGTATGAAAAACTGTAAAGCAAACGGGGTCAGACCTCAGTTTTATTGCTAATTGTAATCGTGTGGAATCAGGAGAAGGATAAAAAAGAAACGACACCCTGGCAGAGTGAAATTGTTTGACCTTGAAGTGTGTTCATTTTAGGCTTATCTGTGTGTTCCCAGGTTAGATATATCTCGTTCCCAAAGCACTGTATTATTATTTTTTTCTTTTTGTTCATCTCGTATCACATAAGTTCATGCAGGTTTGCTTCGGACACACCTTCCCCTCTAAACAAACACTCTGCAGATGTACTGATCTCTGAAAGTGACAGGTCCTCCCCATCCAGTGTATGTTACCCTAACATTTGGTACACAAGAAAGACAAGACAAGAAAGAAAATGAAAAGAGAGGAGTTGACAGTGAGACAATGAAAGAAAGAGGACACACACTGTATGTCACCAGTGTTGTATTTAGAGCAACCAGTTTAGTTGGTACTAAAGAACGTTTCCCTTTCAACCCCCAAACTCGTTCTGTGCAGTTTGAAATAAAACAAAAAATGTTAGTGTTCATCCAACGTGTTCCAAGGATGAAGTTAACATTATGTATCAGGAAAAGAAATGCTTAAAGGTGCTGTGTGGAGTTAATCCGTGCATGTATGTATCCCTGAGTTTTAACAAATGTGAAAATTGCATTTCCTTTTTCGTTTGCATGTCAAGTTTCTCCATATAACTGCTTTTGAGATCACGGCAGCTACAGTTGTTGAGAAAAATGCTTTTTTTAGGATTTGTGACGGATCCTTCAAATGACCAACACTGTTCTGTTCACTGGTGCTGTTTGGGGAATTAAAGTTCTACGTCGATTCATTACTATTCTTCCTATAAACACCACAACTATGATGTGTGTAAGTATTGTTTCTGTTTACTGTAGCTCCTTCCTCAAAATTTCACCATGGTTTTCTTTTTATAGATTGGCGCCTATGACCAACAGATATGGGAGAAATCGGTGGAGCAGCGAGAGATAAAGGTATTTTTTGTTTCGGTTTCTATTTGCTCCGCACCTCCATGTTTCTGTTATTTCACTGTTGCTGTTTGTTGTTTGTTGTTTTTTTCCATTTCCCCTTTTTTTTCTGCTTATTCAGTGATTCTTTCACTCCTCTACCAGCCTGTCTATTTTTTCTTGGATGTCTCTCACCATGCAGCCATTTCTTTTCCAATGTTTCTTCTTTTTTAACTTTCCTCTCTGCCCTCGTGGCTGGGTGTCACCTGCCCACCTCTCCTCTCTTCACCTCCATCTCCATCCCTTCTTTTCCTCCTCTTCTCTGCAGTTCATTTCTCTGGTAAGTATTTGTTGGGGAGGACGCCCCTCCTGTTACCTCACAGTGCACGTCTGCTCACCCACACTGTAGATCTCTAGACTGTGATTGACTGATTGTTGAATCCTGGTGTTTATTAACCCCACTCTACATCCACAGTAATGTAGCAACGCTTTGTCATTGACGTTAGCAATGAGCTGTTTTTTTTAATAGTTCGGCTGGAGCCAAAAGAGTGAGTCAGGTAGTGATACAGTTGTGATGTGACGTGCGATGAATCGCTGGTCTCCTTTAACTGCAGCTGACGGCATCAGTCTGTAAATTTGCAGTAGTGAGTCTTATGTGGCACAAACATCTTCGACTTAAGCTCAGATCAAAGATTTATAAATGGTATGTAGGTAAAAGGCATGAATTAGCATGTGGTTCCATGTTCTTGTAGTGCAGCACTTATTCAGATGGAAGTCTGTCTACCAAGTTTTTCTTGCCAGACATGAGCTTCTTCATAATACAGACACCACTTGTGTCACTGCATCATTCTTTTCCATTTTGATGCGATGATATTTTAGACTAATGTCAGCTGTTTAATCTGAAACCACTAATAACGACACAGGAGGAAGTGAAACACAGACGGCCTGCTGCTCTGTGCATAATAAGTTTCAGCTAAAAAAAGAACCAAATTAATGCTGTAGAATTAAATGTATCCTTTGTCCCTTCTATTCCACACATTCTTCTTCCTTTATGATATCTGGCGACTGCAATACCCACAGTGCAACTGTACCTGATGGTGACTTGACTGTGTTAGGTCAATAGCTGCTAAACTGGCCTCAAGCAGAAAGGAGGAGCCAATTTCTTTCTAACTCTACAACCCCAGATTTACGTCATTTTGAAAACTAAAACCAAGCCCCCAACTGAGTCTGGCTCATGTAACATCTGACTCCTCCTGGAGCCACAGAAGACATTTTTCACACATGTAGTAGTTGTCCGCCGGAAGTTCTGCAACACTAATTTTAATTGTAAAACTATGACAACAAATACGCATTGACAGCCTACAGATGACAAATTTAGGTTAGGTGTGTGCGTGACAATCGTCACCTGATCACAAGCAAATTTTAGACTGACATATTAGACAGTCCATCATCATCATCATCAAAACACCAAAAGAAGGGATATCCATTGTGTATCCAGTAGAGCTGAAATCGTAGAATCGGTACAACACTACAGCTGTTGGTGTTTCTTTTAATTAGTCAACTGAAAATCACATTTGACCAAAAATATTTTTCACCGTGAATTAAAATGAAACTTGGGTGGCTTGCGCAGCTTCATAACTACTCTGTGGCCTCATGTTAGAGAATAAAGAGGTGTTATTTTCACAGGAGTGCATGTCTTGAAGCCAATTCCTCGTAGTACAGGTCAGTGGTAACTGGAACCTGTTCACCTGTCTGCTCTGACCTCTCACCTTTGACTTTTTAAGAGGACGACTTCAACTTCTCAGATTCTATGACAGATTGTCTTACAGGCAGCTTCTCTGAGGACACGATAGTGTTTCTTAAAGTGTTTCAGTGCAGGAATACGTTTAGCTTTGAATTGGATCAGTTTAAATTAATCCTAGTGACAGAACATGGGAAATACTGGATTTGTCTCTCTTCGTTTGTGCTGTACCTCTGTCCTGTAAACAGAAGTGAGAGACGCAGTTTTTAATGAGACCAAAGTCCACTCACACACAGTCACACTGCCCTGCCACCTTTGTTATCAGTCTAAGTAAATGGCTGTAGATAATGTTTATCTTATCACAGAATGGATAGAGATGCCACTTCCTCACCGGTATATCGATACTATAAGTGTTATTTATTGTGTAAATTATACAGGCTCATAAAAAACTATTGTTCCCGTAACGATGAAGAATCTCATCCACCGCGAAGATGTGCAAGAGGTTTTAGCAGGGACTGCGTCTGTTAAAACTGAACGTTGTTGAGTCACACCTGTTCCTTTATGTCTTTACCACACCCTCTGTGCGTCTGAATTTTAATTCTTTTACAAAACTCTAATTGATGTCTAAAAAAATGGTACGAACAACAAAAAATAACTATAAAATGACAATTACATTACACTAGTTTTATTCCATCATTTAGCTTAAACACTTACATATACCTGGGAACATTATCACTTCTGGAAACCAGTTAACAAAATCCAGATCTTTCTGGCAGCCTCCTCCTACAGACTGAGTCACTGAAAGTGAATTGACCTATTTGAAAATACACTAAATATTAAATTAACATTAACATGGTGCTGGACACAGTTGTGAGTTTAAGCTGAGCTGATATGTCTGCTGAAGAAAACCAGTCACCACCTGCTGGTGGAAACGGGATATTAGTTAGAGTTCAGGTGTTTTTTGTTTTAAATCACATAAAAATACTTTTAGGTTCGTGGTTTAAAGGTGTAACAGAAGAACAAACACAGAGAAACAGTGTAACAGTCTTTAGTAACAAAGGTCAGGTGTGTGTCTTGGCACTGGTGATTTAAAGGAATGACAAGTATTCATACAACTTGGATCAATCACTGATCTGACCTCATATGTTTGACCTGGATGAGAAACGAGTTTATAAAGATAAGCGGCTAAGAATAGGGCAGAGATGAGAGAGCTGTGGCCAGACGAGATGTTTACTGCCGCAGTAAATCTACCGACAAGAGGAAGCTATCGATCGGCTTCTTTTTAACCCGTCGTGGACTCTCACACTCGGCCTCCCTCACACACACAATACAGCGTATTAGCTTGTTGGTTGTGCTATTTGAAGATAAAGCAATCCACCAAGCTCCGGTATCAGACCATTGACTGATAACACAGAACATGATTGACCTGTATGTAAATATTAGCATGGGACAGTCAGATCAAGTGGACAGCGGCAGCCTGTTGAGTGACTCACAACCGTGAAATGTGTCTGTTCAGAGCTGATGCCAAAATGATACTTTTCTCTAGGTTTACTTAAAATGACGGCTATTTTTCTAAGATTTAGTTTTTTACCTTTTTTGCACAACCTTTAGTGTTTATATGTACACTGCACAATAAAAGCTTTTAAATCTATTTGTCGTCTGACCCAACTGACTGTAGTTTGTGCATCTTGCCACAACTCTGCACAATAATCAATCGAGTGTTAAATGCATTTTTCATGAAATATCCTCTGAGCTACTGTTTGAACAGTAGAAATTTATTTGTGTCTGAGTGCGCGGCGCAGGAAGAACTATGGTCGTGTTTGTGTTTGCCCAGAACTACTGATATAAAATCTCATTAAAACTAAACTATTGTCTGCTCACAATAGTACCTCAGATATTCTAGTACATCCTCGCACACATTTTTAAACTGTTTACTTTTTATATTTACTCATCATTCACTCTGCTGCCATACACACCCCATTTTTACAGTTACAGGAAATTTGCAGCACAGATTGACATCACATCTGACAGAGCAGTCGCACACACACACATATGCTCACATACATACATGTATGTACAGCGCCTATAAAAAAAATGACCAATTTTAAATTATTACTAGTGTAGTCAGTTAAGAAGTTGATCTGGAAGGTCCTGGTACTGGCCAAAACGTAAGCAGTCACTTATTTACTTACACTTATTTATTTATAGAGATCTGTTATTACTTAGAGATGAAGAAGATGAGAAATGAAAAAAGAACAAATTAAATAAACCATGATTTGATATTCTTTAAACAAAAAAAAAACCTTTAAGTGGGATAAAGACTTTTTATGGGTATTGTATGTGAATGCATCATGGGAGGAAGTGACTGGCTGGCACAGGAAGTCATGTGCCACAGGGGAGCGTTAATCCCAGGGTCATTATGTGCACAAAGTACCAGCTGAAACAGGAAACTGTGGTAAATGAAGAGGTGTAACACGCTTTTTGAAATGATGTAGCTAGTTTCAAGGGCTGAAAGCTCTCTGTGCATGTTCTGCTCTTTTTGTTTTTAATTCAGTCTTATCAGTGCATCAAAGTGGAGAAATGTTACGCAGACTTAGTTTAGATATTTATCTGGTAGATGTGAATAGATGCATATGCTTTTAAGTAGCCTGAATGCACGGCGTGCCTCCTCAAACACTGTGTGTGTGTGTGTGTGTGTGTGTGTGTGTGTGTGTATAAAGTGCACAAGAAGCTTCCTGCAGTTGAGTTCCTGTAGACACACACACATATAAACCGTGTAGACATTATTTGGTTTCCTTTACAGACATTGACTCTGTGTCTCTGTCTCCCCCTGCAGGGCTTGAGGAACAAGCCAAAGAAGACAGGACATGTCAAACCAGACCTTATCGATGTGGACCTGGTTAGAGGTGAGGAAAAACTTTTCTGTGTGCTACCTTTCTTTCCATCAAGCTAATTAGATTCCAAACAGGTTTCCTTCTAAAGCTCAACCTGTCACTGACAGAAAACACAAATGAACCTGAGATGCCAGAATGTGCCAACATCCTGCCACTGTTCATTTTCGCCTGTTTCTATCTGTGCTCTCATCCGTTTGCATCTGTCCCGTGTCCATCTCTGATTCAATTATTCACCAAATCAGTCAAATGTATCCTCATTGTTATTTCATCGCACAGGAAGACAGATGCAGGAAGAAAGTAGATGAAGGGAAAGATGTGGATGCGGGGGTGTAGATAAAGATCTGCACTGATAAGAGGAGGAAGAAGCAAAAGACACAGTTCTAATGTGACTCCAGGATGTATTAAGTGATCGTTTTTTTGTCTTAATTAGTTCTTCTCATTAAACTAAGTGTGCATTTGTTCTCTTCCTCCTTTAGGTTCGGCGTTTGCCAAGGCCAAACCAGAGAGTCCGTGGACGTCACTGACCAGGAAGGGCATCGTCAGAGTCGTCTTCTTCCCGTTCTTTTATCGATGGTGGATCCAGGTCACCTCCAGAGCCATTTTCCTCATACTGCTGGCTCTCTATCTGCTGCAAGGTAACAGCTGCCAAAATGAGTTGTTTGTCTTTGCTTGTGTCATTCCAGCCTAAACACATCGCCCCAAATAAACTGTTGCATTAGACCGTCGGTATTTCTCCTCTTTGACGAACAGTACTTCATTTTATTTTACATCTACAATTGCTGCTAGTATCAGTGTCTGATGAAACATGAACTGATCCTGAGCAGATGTTAAAATCTTCTATCAAAAGCCAAGGTCACGATCGACCGTGTCTTAAAATACACGCTCGCAGTCCGCTGGCGCACTCGCAGGCTTTGCCGCACAAACACCGAGCAGTGTTTTCTACCCCATGAACCTCGGTGCCCTTTTCAGCACCTGTGTTATCATCTCTCACTTCAACCCTCCACCCTTCCTGTTCACTTCCTCCACATAACACATAAAAAAACTCACACCCAGTGGTTTAATGCTGGTACTGTAAAGGCTATAAAAGGTTTATAATGGGATTTCTGACAAGAGAAATATAAAACTAACACTAATCTCACACCTTATAAATATAATGATGGACATAACCTTTTAGCTGCGGCCAAGAACATCTTAAACAGTATCTCACTCTTTATCAGACAGGTTTTGGATTATTCTTTGCTACAGAGGGTCAAGTTATACACAACACATGTAGGTGCAAAACTACTGGAAATGTTAATCAACATGTAGATCTTGCACACAGACTGAAAACCGAAACACATTTTGATTCTCAGTTTAAGTTCAAACAATAATCTTAGTGCAACTTCTGTTTTCCGTGTTGTAATAAACACCATTTTTCCATATTTTTTTCCTCACACAGTGGCAGCAGCAATGCTGTACGTGACCATCCCTCAGCCTCATGGGATACCGGCCACTGAGGTGTTTGGAGCCATTTGGCTCATGTTGCTGTTGGGCACCGTCCACTGCCAGATCGTCTCCACCAGAACCCCAAAACCTGCCTCCAGCAGTGGGGGGAAGAGACGCAGGTAAGGAGGGAGGAAGAAGAACCTGTCCAGAGAAAGAAAATAAAGGGGAAATTATTTGTAGATGGAGGAAGAGAGTAACAGGAGTGGGAGGGAGGGGAGTGAGTGGAAAGTTAGGAAAGCAAAATAAGAGGACAACAAGGATGGAACAGGAGGGAGTGGAAAAAGGTAGACGGCAAAAGATAAATTTAAATTGGGAGGGAAGGGTGGAGGGAAAGCTGCAGGAACAAACCAGCGTCTTGTTGCTGGTTTCCATTTGTCCTCACCATTTGCTTTCTGCCAACATTCACAGCTTCTTGTACTAAATAAAAAGTGAAATATTGTGCTTATCATGGAGAGATTTTTACACAGCTTTCTGTGAACAAATTAAAAAAATTCAAATGTACAGAAGAACACATGCCAATCTTAAATTTTATCTGATTTATTTTTTTTTGTCTAAAACTCAAACTCAAAAACTTGATTGAACTGTAGAATCTCTCTGTGATAAATGTAGTGTTTGGGTATGACATGAATGAAGAGGGATTCATGGTGTGAAAGCAGATGTGCTTTACTTAGTGTGTTTTCTAGTGTTGCAGTTTGTTGGTTTGAAGCGTGTCGGTGTGCGGCTGCTGTCTGTGGTTCACAATGATGCTAACAATATTCAGACTTGTGGGAAGCACATTGAGCCATGCCACAGTTTCTGAAAGAGTTTAGGAGGTTTGGTGGTTTTGGTGTTTGCTCCTTCACTAAATCAATCTGGGTTTTCTTTCACTTAAAGTATAATTACGAAAAGGGCATAATCATAAAGTTGATTCAGAATATTTCTCTTTCTCTTTTCCTTATAATCTCTTAAAAGACATTTCATCTCTTGAACAGAAAGATAAAATCAGTTTCTGGGGCAGGACAAATTCATCACTTATGTAGTTTAAATGTTACGTGATCACAAGACGGGTTTTTGTTGTAGGAGCCAAATGTTTACATGAGCTATTTCAATCTCATGAATCAAACCAGGACTTGTCCTTCACCTCTCCTCTCTGTCTCTGTTTATTATTAATATTAATTAATCTGTTCAGAGCAGGTCTGCAAAATGTTACTTTTTATGTTATTATCCTGCAAAAGTAGACTGAGCTAAAATGTCTGTATGGTTCAGTTTTGCAGTTACATCCACTAGATTAAGATTTAATAAGTCAGTGGCAATGACTGTCGATAGAAAATGAATTTTATTTTACATATTTTATTTTATGGAAATGTCTAATTTTGCAGAATAACAACCTATTTTTGTAGAACTTACCTTTAGACTCTGTGTCCAGCGGGTGCCTGACTATGGGTCTGCAGCACGTCTTCCTTCTCTACCGGTTAAAACCGTGTTGATCTGTAGCACCTGATTAGAAACGTGCTACTACAAGAAGAAAACCTTCCCAGGTTCCCGGTGGACACATTGCTGTAGTTTCCAGGCTCGCTCTAAGTCTGTCTCCAACTTCTATTCTTTCCAAACTGAAGGAAGTTGAGGAAGGCATCTCAGATGGAGGTGCATAGGGAAGGCGACGGGTCTAGCACTACCGATAACACACAGGAGGGGGCGCCACACTCCCACTCAGCCAGCACTACATACAGCCTGGGCGCTCTCTTTCAAGATTTCTGGCATGATATCTGTAAAGCTGGGTGTGTATTTTTGTTTCCCATCTTCCTTAGAAAGAGATGATGTGCAGAGACACGGCTGGGCTTCAGTTTAGTCGCACTACAATTTTTTAAACAGTACATTTCTCCAAATCTGTCATACAGAAGTGATGTAATCAATCAATAAACACTGTACATAGTCACCGTACTGGCTCTGTCACATTTACCTTTTGCTAGAAAATCTAAAACTGAATCCCAGCCATGACTCAAACCTTATCTGAGCTTCTTTACCTGCACTAAAAGTTTCCCAAACTCATCTTTACTCTTTAACACCAGTGTCTGTAATTTGGATTTTATAGTAACACTCTGCTGCCCGTTCCCACTCGTGGATCAGCTTTCAGCAGATTTCAACATTGTGGAACATTTCTCGATTCAGCTACACAGACTTCAGGACTTAATTCACGACACTTTCTCATCTGTCATTGATTTTTCTTGTCCCACTGTTTTATTATTTAACCTTCTTGTTCCGATTTGTGAGGAAGATGTAATTAAATTTTTACTGCAATATATTTTACTATACTGTAGTTACAGTATAATGTCCATTGCTACAGTGCTGCTCTTCATTTTGCATGAATGTTCCACAGTGTTGTGTTCATCCTGTGATTGTTCTCACTGCTTCTGAGACTGAAGTTTAATAGTTTAATACTGTAGTTAACTCACAACCCTGCTGCTTCTTTTTGTCTCAATCTGTCCGGCTCGCCCCATTTTTTCCTTTTTCTACATTCAATCGCTTCCTTGAAAAGATCGAAGAAGTCCAAGCTTTCCATCGACAAGTCGACGGAGACGGACAACGGCTATGTGTCGTTAGATGGCCGGGTGACCAATCGCAGCAGCGAGGAGGGGCTGCAGCTCCACGAGCAGCGATGTGATCCACTGAACAGGGCTGATGAGGTGTGCTGGAACTCACACATCCAGTCCACACATACTCACTCATCCCGCACAACAGGACTGATGCTGGCCAGCGGCAATAAGGTGAAATTTAATTTCTAACTTCTCTGAATCTGTTTAATTAGAGATAAGTTGTTGATTAAACTGTTTTCACACTGACGTGTGTTTTGTTGTCTTTAAGGAGCCAGCGTCAGACGAAGCGTCCAGTGAGGAGGACCCTGAAGCATCATACAGCGCCCTCCGCAGAGGGGTTGAAAGAATGAACAGTGACTGTACGCTCCGAAACCGCAAGAACACACACCACTACAAGAAACACTACGCTGTGGAGGTAAAGGCACACGCTGAACGCGGCATGCCGACTTTTCAAAGTCGTTTATTTTTGGAAGGGAAATTACAGGACGACTTTTCTGTCTGTCAGGACGTCCCCAAGTCTGGCACCAGCTGTAGCTCCAGATGTTCCAGTTTGAGGACTCAGGACTCAGAGAGCACTCGACATGAGTCAGAGACGGAGGACCTGATGTGGGAAGACTTCCTGCACTGTGCAGAGTGCAGATCATCCTGCACCTCAGAGACGGGTCAGAAAAAAGGATTCGCACAGAATTACACAAATTGACTGTTGATTAGTGTTTGTAATTAAGTGTCGCTAAGTTCAAGTCTAAAATGTCACCATTTAACAGAGTTTTGTTTTTCTTTACAGAGGGAGAAGGAGGTGGAACGCCTGTATGTCCTCCTGCTAAAAAGGAATACAGAGACGACCCCTTCCATCAGGTCTGTGGCTTCACAGTAGTTTTTCGGGGACCTTTATTCTACTTTATTTTGTGAATATTAGTTTAATGGTCAAAACAATCAGGCGTGTCGCAGAACGATGCAACACCTGTCCTCTTTTAAACAAAGAACATTTATCCTCAGTTCACTTTAGCAACTTGTTGTATATAATGTAACCTAGAAATCAACAAGACACTGGTTTGTGTTTCTTACTCCCCAAAGCCTCATTTGAACAGTAACACAGCAAAGAGGCTGCAGTCCATGATAATAATGTGGATTTTGGTCTGTGTGTTTCTTTCTTCCCCTTCAGGGTCACATTCCCTGGCTGCACAGCTCCAATCCTGGCCTGGAGAGAGTGAGCGCTATAGTGTGGGAGGGAAATGAGTGCAAGAAAGCTGACATGTCTGTCCTGGAGATCAGCGGCATGATCATGAACAGAGTGAGTGATGATTTCCTGGTTCCACTGTGTCTGGGGATCTTTGCTGCCTGCCTTCTCAATAATCAATGAATAAAACTAACTTTTCATGTTTTACCTACTAACATGCCCTACACTCCCTTTTCTGCCCCACACAGGTAAATCTCTACACTCCTGGTATTGGCTATCAGGTCTTTGGGAACCTGGTTTCAGTGACGCTTGGACTCACACCCTTCGCGTACAGGTAAAAACTTTTTCTATTTTCAATTTAATTCGATTTATTTATATAGCGCCAAATTACAGCAGAGTCATCTCAAGGCACTTCACATATTAAAGGTCAGAAAGTTACAATGTAATTGAGAGAAGCCCAACAAATCCCCCATGAGCAGCACCAGGCTCAGGGTAGGGCGGCCATCTGCCTCGACTGGTTGAGTTGAGTGAAAAGTGTAGAGATGACAGAAGAGAAGAACAGCATAGCAACAAGAATGATGTATAAAACATAATCATGGGAGTGCAGCAGCTTCTTTGTGCGACCAGCTAGGACCTTTTCTAGTTAATACGTAGCAAAAAGTAACAACATCATATTTTAATCTGCAAAAGCTTTGAGTAATATGGACAAGTACTGGATTTAATCTAAATCCTTAATCTCTACTAGCTGGATAAAATACTTGCTGACACCAGTGTTTGTCCCTCTGCTGCAGACTGGTTCAGTACCGTGATCTAGATCAGCTGACAACGCTTACAGCCAATGAGTTACTGTCTGTGGCACTGGGGTGCGGGTCCGGATCAGATGCGTTGGTCATCACCATGGTAACGCTGAGCTTCCTGGTGCGCGTCTGCCTTATATGGCTATTCTTCTTCCTGCTCAGTGTAGCAGAGAGGACCTACAAACAGGTGAGACAAACGGATGCAGATTTATTCTCTCCAGTATTTAACGCACATCAGTTCTGAGTAACACAACTTTAACTTTTTCAGCGGCTACTGTTTGCCAAGCTGTTCGGTCACCTGACTTCGGCCCGCAGAGCCAGGAAGTCTGAGGTTCCCCATTTTAGACTTAAAAAAGTCCAGAACATCAAGATGTGGCTGTCGTTACGCTCCTACCTCAAGGTATCACCCACTTTTCTGAACATGTACTATAACTGCACTAGTGATGTGGTAACGCATTTTAGAAACCGAGTGCAGCTGCTATTTAAAAATCAGCATCCATATTCATCATTTTGATTTGGGAGTTCACATCTGTAAGTAAATAAAATTGTGTACCATTGCAGAGACGGGGTCCTCAGCGTTCAGTAGATGTGATTGTGTCGTCTGCCTTCCTGCTCACTTTATCTGTCGTCTTCATCTGCTGTGCACAGGTACGTCCTGAAGTCGTAGGAGCACAGCTTCAGTCAGTCGTATGATCAGTAGTAGCTATTTCGTACATTACATGTGAACACTTTTCTGGTAGCATCCAATAATGTCAAATGACCGGATGTCACATGATAAAACACACACTGTGTGTTCTCTGGTGGCCAGAAGAGGACAAATAGAAAGTGTTTCCCCTTTGCTTAACAACGTTTGACGTGTAAAAACCATGTGAAGCAGGTCAAAGAAGGGCTCAGAGAGACTTCATTAGTTTGTTTTACTGAAACTTTTTTTTTTTTAAACAAGCTTCACTGTCTAGAACCTCTACTGGCTACAGAAACATTTACCAACAACCTCATTTCCAAAAGGTTGTGACACTGTAAAATGTAAATAGAAACCAAAGGCAATGTTTTTATGCAATAGTGTTTTTGAAAATATGTTTGAAAAACGTGACAAGGGTACATTTACTACTGTGTTGTGTCACCAGTTGGTTTAACACCACTTTGTTTGGGAAGTGAGGAGACCAGGTGATATAAGTTTAATGCTTGGATTCTTTTACTACAGCAATGTTGTTGTGATACCTGCAGAATGTGGTTTGCCAAAAGTTGTGTAATGCTAAATTACAATGTTTAAAACTAATTAGCTTAACTGGTCAGTATCGTGATTCAGGTAACTTTCACATCTGTGAAAACTTTTAAAACTAAGTCACCTGGTCTCCTCACTTCCCAACTGCTAATAACATGGTTTAAAAGAAGATTAACCACAGCAGTAAACATGCTCCTGTCACAACTAAAAAAATGTGTTGCTGGCATCAAATTTAAAAGATACATACACACTACCATTCGAAGGTTTGGTTTCCAGCTACAATATTAACAATGCCTACACTGTATTTCTGACCAATTTCAAAATAAAATCAGATTTTCTTTCAAAGACATAGAAATTTCATTCTGTGTCTGATCAAATTTAAACCAGGTAAATCATTGAAGAATGTGTAGCTTCCTGCCTATGTTTTAGTGAGAATAAATGCTAAATGATGCACTTGCCTGTTTCTCCAGTTGCTTCATGTCCATGAAACCTTCCTGGAGTGTCACTATAACTGGGAGCTGGTAATCTGGTGTTCCAGTCTGTCTCTGTTCCTGCTCAGGTTTGTCACTCTTGGCTCTGAGACCAGCAAGAAGTACAGCAACACCTCCATACTGCTCACTGAACAGGTACATGCAGAACAAATACATGTACTACGACACAGCAGTCGTGTCGTCATTAATTGATATTAATCCATTTGGTGTTTCACAGATAAATTTGTATCTGAAAATGGAGAAGAAACCAAACAAGAAAGAGGAGCTGACACTGGTCAACAATGTTTTAAAACTGGCTACCAAACTGCTCAAGGTACAGTCACGCCCCTCCAAACTAATGCTGTTCCAACGGCTGCACCTACTGTATGAACATTTAACATGTTTACCTTTTTACCTTTCTTCTGCGCAGGAGCTGGATACTCCATTCAGGTTGTACGGCTTGACTATGAATCCTCTGCTCTACAACATCACGCAGGTGGTCATCCTGTCCGCTGTGTCTGGAGTCATATCAGACCTGTTAGGATTTAATCTGAAGGTAAATGAATTAAGTTCATCCACCAGTCTACGTATAGCCGTCATGCATGTTATAAAAGTTTGTATCTAAAGCTTGTTTTTTTTCTGTTTACAGCTGTGGAAGATCAAATCATGACAGTGAACAGAGAAACAGCGTCGACACATTGGAGTGCTTTTACCTTCTACATTCCCACTTTGTGCAATTCACAAACTATTTATTTACCTACTCAGTGTTTTTACTTAGGGTTTATTTGAATTCTAGTTTGTTTCATTGTGTTCTGTGACACAAAATGTTACTTTACTTGTCTATAAAAAGTGTTAGTATTATGAGCATAAATTATTATAATTATCAACATGATGGTTTAGGTTCTCAGCTGCATTTGGGACAGTTCAGTTTTAATTTCAGCTCTTTTGGAAATTTAAAGGTAAAATTATTGAGCTGAGTAATGGGACAAAACTGCTATTGTAATATTTGTTTTAATAACATAAACTGAAAGATTATTTAGGTGTTCTTCAAATTTAATTCTCCAAATTCTGTTACAACCTTAAAGGTTTAAGTACATGAGACCAGAGCTTTTCTTCCTACTGTTAAGGACATTAGACTTGGTTAGTGCAAACTGTGATCACACCACAGTTTTCATGTTGAACTTTGGCTGCTTTGATGACGAATAATCAAATTAAAAATAGTGAAGTCTGGTGCAATTCATTATGATTCACATAATCTAAAGATCCCAGCATTACAGCCCAAAGTTAATGCATTCAAGTGTCATTGTTAAGGTGAAGTTTTTAGAAAGTGCTGACTTACCTGAGAAGATCGTTGTTCTCGCTGGGGAGAAGTGAGAAGGAGTGGACCTCAGCCCTGCAGAAAAACAGGTGTCAGGTTTAGACAGTGATCACACACACTTAATTTGGTGGGTGTTTCACAGATTGGTGTATGAACGCGTTACTCGTTTCAGCAGTATTTCCAGCAATACATGTGTAGGTGGTGTGTCACAAAGCTGATGTGACGTTTGTTACAACATGCAGGTAACAGGATTTTAAAATTACTTAAACGCCTTTTCAGAGCTTGACAGTGTTTAAAGCTTTTTTTTTTTTTTTTTTTTAAACTTATGTTCAGATTT
>OMLM01008657.1:0-41702 GCA_900302695.1 Helostoma temminkii
GACATTACCAAAATCAAAAACTGCAAAAATACTGCAGCTACTGAATCTTCAAAGTACAAATTCAACTACAAGTATAAGTTAACTTGGTTTACAATTTATGCAGAGTTACATGTGCAACTGGCACAAGACATCCCTAGCCACAGCTCAGAACTACTTTCTGGGAAATAAAACCATTTAAATTAACACACAGCTACTTTAAGAGACTGACTTGATTTAGCTTAATTGGGTTTTCTTGTATGACTCTTAGCTGGACCTTTGGAGTGCATTTTGTACAGAATGAGGTTGTATGTCTTCTGTAAATCCCCAATTTCTCTCAGTTTCACATTCTGGGTGAAATTGGAAATGGAGAGTTTAACAAAAGGAGTTGAAGCAACCTAGAGCTACTGTGACAGATACATAGTATAAGAACCTTTAAACTGTAATAAGATCAGCTTCAGAAAATGCAAACCATTCCTCTAACGTGTAAACTTTAATTGGGAACTTGACACAATTTCAGATAATTGTATCCTTTGTAGGCCCATTTCCATTCTCGGTCTCGGAGGGAACGCAGTGCTAGTGAGAACATATCAAGCCGTAACAGCAGTCAGATCAGCAGAGGTGACTTAAGGTAAGCACCAGTTACTGGTTTTTGTTATCGCCTATTCTTATTTTACTTTTGGTTGGTTTAAAAAAAATCTTCTTTCTTTACTGTTTCTCCCCATTCACCTCTCTGCCAGTGTAACCCCTTCCCCTTGTGCCCCCCCAGTCCGCTTGTGTCCCCCCCTTTGTTCCCCTGAGGATGCAAACATCAACCTGTTCACAGCTGCAGGGCTCCTGTCTTACATCCAGTCAACAACACGCAGAGCGTACCAGCAGGTCCTCGAAGTCCTGGATGACAGCCACCGCAGGTGAGGTCTCTTCTTTGTCACTGAAATTCTCAGAAGTCACTGTGGCACTTTGACTCTTGAATGTGACTGTTTTATTCTGCAGGCTTCTCAGAACAGTCAGTCCTTGTGAAGAAAACTTGTTATATAAATTAAGAAATAAAGAAATTTCTCACAGCACTTCAATACTGTAATGATGGAAGAAGTTCTAGTGTGTCAGCATTACATTATTCTGAATAAAGCTTTGTTCCTCTCCAAAGGACACACTTGGACTTGGCACTAGACATAAACCCGGATGAATCTGGCTTAGTGGACGCCTCGTCACTACGACGACAGGTAACATGTCTTATACACCTAAATGACTGCAGTGTGTTCAGTATGGTTCCCCACTGTTCTGGGGTGTGTAGTGTCTGTGTGTACAACTGTTAGTGTACAGTGACCGCTTGCTGACACAGAAACATTTTCTGTCCAATCCCATGATGCTTTTTCTAGGGATGAAGCGTCACAGCTGGCATTTTTCACTTGACTGTGAACTAACAAATACAAAACTATTATTTCAAAACTGCGCTGACATTTTTTTAATATTGTTATACTGTTGACATTACCTCCCATACTTTTAACTTAAATTGAAAATCCTATGTATGTACGTGAGAACAGAATCTCTTTGTGTTCATCCAGATTGTGAAGTTGAACCGACGTCTGCAGCTACTGGAGGAAGAAAACAAGGAACGCTCCAAGCGAGAGGTGGTTCTCTATTCTGCTACAGTTGTCTTCTGGCTTATCAACACCTGGATCTGGTTCCGTCGCTAAGATGAGACGTCACTGTGTCTCCCAAAACACTGGAAGCCAAAGCAGTTCCTTGATAAAGGTGCAACCGTTTAAAATATGGACATTGACAAAACTCTAAATGCAACTACGCTAACAATGTTGAGAGTCCTCATCCACATCCCTCCATTCATTCATATAAAAAATTCTGTATTGAGATTTCACTTGCAAATTGCAAGCTCATCACTTTCAAGATGTGAACTGAGGCAGCAAAATAAAATGTGTAGTATATCTACTCCGTAGTGTGACACTGTTTCACTCTGGCAGACTATAACTACAGGCCTAGCGGCAAATTGATTTTAATCCAGTGGCCCAGCACTCACACTAAGAGCAATTGCATCCGTGTCAGACTTTAATAACTGACAAACTACTAGTGAGACATAGCACAGTGACACAACTTAGTCATGTTAAAAGGTCAGTAACTGCTTTAATGTGATGAGCTGAGGTTTGATATGTTGCAACCACAACAAATGCTAGAAAGCTTATACTAAAACTACAACACAGGTTGCTGTTCAAGTCTAAATCACTGGTTGAGTCTGAAGCCTTCCCCACTTTGCAAATGCTGCTGTGATGTTTACTGCAGTTTAAGCTAAACTACACATGGACCATATGGAGATTAGTTCAAAGGGGCAAAAGGGTGTCTGGAAGGAATCTGCAACAATGCAAACACTGTTATTTAGTGAGAAGAGTTGGGAAATTGATTGCACTTTTACCATTGTTACAGTACTTAATATTTAACTTTGTGATAGAAAACCTTTGTAATCTGGACTGTTTATCCTCAGAACAATGATCAGACTGGAAACAAGGATTTACTGAAGCAGCAAATGTTTAGGGAGCAAAGTCCAGAGGTGGAGATAAAGTTACAGCGCTGAGCCTCAGACGTGAATTTGAGGTTCGTGTGTTTAGTCAGAATCTACATCCTGGTGTCCTTCAGTGCCACCATAAGATGATGAAATCTAGTGATGCCATAACATTTACCCTGAATGTCCTTTGAGTCCCCAAAACATTTGTGTACAGTACTCACAGCTTACACTTGTAGTTGTTGTAGTTATACTTGAGTGTTTTTGTTTTTTTTACCTCTTTAGCCCAGTGATTGTGATATGAGCTTGATGAAATACTAAGGGTGAGGTGATGGGGGTGTTATCTGTGAATTTCACGTGCTGTTTTTACAGTTTGAGCTTGATTTTCTAAAAGCATGGACTAATGTGGTTGTATTCATACAGTGTGACATAAATCATAGAGCTCCTGTGTGTATGACAATGTGCAATAGATGGGTATATATATATATAAATATGAAACGTTGATGTCATTATTTTTGAATAACAAGATGTATGCCATGGAGGTTTATTTATCACACGCAGAGGCACCAACAAAATGTTGCTGATCATTTTCTGTTAAACACTGTAGTTAAGACTTAAAGCTGACGTTTTAGGGTGAATATTTTACTTTCTTTGTAATATATATATAAAACACATTCATTGTGTGTAAATATTTTGCTGTAATAAATAATGAATGTTAATTTCCTCCAGACTTCTGTCTCTGTACAATGCTGCCCCTGCTGGTCTGTCAGCTCCTGTGCAAAACCAGGAAGATGATGTGTTTTTTAACTGCTCATAGTTACAGAGACGTATCGTTTCATGAAAGCTCTACTACTCCTTAGTTTCTCCAACTCGACATTCACAAACCTAAAATTAATCAGGGGAAGCCTAGCGTTTACTGTTTTTGTCGACTTCTACTGTGAGTACTCAGACACAAAGTGGAGCTGGACGTACAATGGGAATCACCAAACTGGCTGATTTGATCCGCTCAGATGCTCCGGATGCGGTTTCTCATAAAGAAATCGGCGACTACTCAGGTTAATGTCCCCGATCAGACGGCAGCGTCTCTTTTATTAACAAGGCTCTTCACGCCTCATGTCAAACAGATTGTTGCTAACGTTAGCATACTGGCTACCAGCTGAGCTAGCTTCAATGTTAAACACCTGAGACCTACTTATTACCCCTCCCTGCATTAACATCACAAACTAGCGTTAAGTGCGTTTATTAAACAGCTGTATCAAGCAGCTTTCTCCATGTCATACTAGCTGTACTTCCTAGTCAATGCGCCACTTTATAGTTTACATCTTCTTAGATGAAAAACTAGGAGGCCAGTTAATAACCAGTGTTTTTTTTTTTAGTGCTGTCAGGTAAAATCAGGTCTCATTATTTGTATATAACAGACTGCTACTGATCAGTTTCCACTGAGTAAACTGAAGTTGTTCATGCTGTATTCAAGTACTGCATGGATATTGTATCATTTGCTGCTGTGTTACATTTAACAGGAAAAGTAATCGCACTGGACACCTCAATTGTTGTGAACCAGTTCCGTGCAGCAACGCCTCAACTAAGGTGAGCTACCTAAAGACCCATAGTAGCTACTCTGGACTGAATTAATGTTTGTGTTAATAAATATCAGATGCACATGAGAAACTGCCTGTAAAGTAATGTGGAGTAACATAACTAGTCAACATACTCAGTCTCTGTAGACCTCTGTGATCAGGGCAGAATATAAAACTATTTGTAAAGCTGTGAGTGATCCCAAGAGGACACTTGGTCCGATAACTGTGAAATGAAGGAAGTCTGGAGAGTTGGCCATCTGGTCAAACTGAGTAGCCTGATGAGAAGGGCCTTGGTCAGGGATGTGACGAGGAACCCAGCAGTCCCTGTAACAGAGCTTCATGTCTTCTGCAGAGATGGTAAACCTGAAGGACGTCTATCTCAGTAACACTCCATCCATCAGGCCTTTATGCTACAGTGGTTGTACAGAATCCACACTCTTGTGTGTGAGCATGAGAAAATAGGTTCTCAAGTCTGACGCCACAAAATTAAAGTCATTGTGTATAAGTTGTAGCATTGTGTCTGGAGAACACCTGGCACATCTTATCATCTGGCTAATACCTTCCCTCCAGTGAAGCATGGAGATGGCAGCAACATGATATGGGGCTTCCTGTCAGTGGCAGGGACAGAGAGACTGGTCAGAATTAAAAGATGAACGTAGCCAAGAGAAGACTTGAAGGAAACCTGCTCTAAAGTGAGATCTGAGGCAGAGGTGAGGGTTTCAGCACGACAATGACCTGAAGCAACAGCAAGTCTTTCACCGTCTTTGAGCTCAGACTTAAACTCCATAGCACACCTGTGGAGAGACCTGAAGACGGCAGTTCAGACGCGTCCCGTCCGAACTGATGGAGCCAGATCTGCCAAGAAGAATGAGATTCACACGTATCCAAAGCATGTTTTCATTGGATGGTCAAACAAACAAATCAAACTTTATTCATTTAAGATGTAATCTACAACATAATTATGTGCACAGAAAGTAATGAAGTATGAACTAGTATATTTGCCCTGTTTGTTTTCTTCTCTTTAGTCCTCTTACGGGTCTCTTCTTCCGCACGCTCACTTTCCTGGAACATGACATAAAGCCAGTCTTTGTGTTTGATGGAAAGCCTCCCGGGGAAAAGTCAGCTGTCGTGAGTGACACCTTCACTCTGTATATTTTGACTCCACTTGATACTAACGTATCCTTCTGGTGTGGTGAGGGAGAGAGAGACTCGTGAGGGTGGTGAACTGATGTCCTTATGTGTTGTAATTGAAGAAAATATCTAAAAAGGACATGGAAGTAAATTTGATAGGGTAGGGCATATGATAGAGGCAGGGGATGCCTGTAGTGTCAGATACAGATTTCTGTGATCCATATTGGAAATCTGCTTTTCCTACAGCTTGAGAAGCGAGCTGAGGCAGCTGGCTGGAACTCCACCTACCGTACGGGCACAGGTACATCTACAATATAACAAAGGTTTTAGATGTTTTAAGCTCTTTATATTCCTGAAATATGCAGTATGCTCTGGGAATATTTGTATGCCATTATTTTCTTTGCAGCTTCTTTGCAGACCAAAGATTGTCTTCAACTCCTGAAGCTCATGGGTGTACCTGCCATCCAGGTACATGAAATTCTTATATGTATTTTAATTTGTTGAAAACTTTGCTGTCTTTTCCTCCTTCCCTCACTCATTTTCACTTTTATCTCCCACTTTCTCTCTCTCTGTTGTGCTTCAGGCTCCAGGGGACGCTGAGGCACTGTGCGCCTGGCTTGTGAGAGAGGGGACAGTGGATGCAGTGGCATCAGAGGACATGGACACACTGCCGTTTGGAGGAAGTATTCTCATTCGCCAGCTGAATGCCAAGAGGAACAGGTGAGAACTGAGGCATTTTGGAGATAGGGTTCGTCCGTCATAGTGAACAGCATGCTCAGATCTATATTTGTCAAAATGACATAGTTATCATAGTGGAAAACATGGAAGGAAGACTTGAGGGAACAACCTTGGATTTATGACAGCATGCATGGACATTTAAACCCATAAACCTGGGTCCTCCAACACGTGTTGATAGTAAAACCAGCGCTTTTGAGATAAGGTAATCTAAGGTAATAAAGTTGTTTAGCAGCTGCCATATTGACTGATTTACATGAGTTGAGGCTGAGTAAATGTTACATTAAAGGATGAACTGGGAGGTTTTCAAATTGAACTAATTGAGTTGATCTCTGCTCTTCTTCTTCATCACAGCGAAGTAACTGAATATTCTTTACCCAAGCTGTTAACTAAACTGGACATTAGTCATGAGGAGGTAATACTTTAACCTTCTTTATGTATTATTACATCATTTTATTATATATATCTTTGACACTATAATAATTTGTAATAATGTGTGTAAATATTCCATACACATATTTTTCTTTGCTTTCTTTTGCAAACCTCCACCAGTTTGTTGACCTGTGTATTTTGTTGGGCTGCGACTACTGTGAGAAGATAACTGGTTTGGGTCCTAAGAAAGCTCTAAAACTGATCCAGAAGCACCACACTATTGAGAATGTGGTGTTGCATATCAACAGACAGGTACAAGATCAGCCAGTGTTGTTCTTTCTGTGTGCTGCTTTGCAGACGAGTATGATCTGATAACATACTATCTTCTGTCCTGCAGACGTACCCGGTACCACAGTCCTGGAAGTACAGAGAAGCTCGGAAGATATTCTTGAATGCACCACAAACTGCAGCTCCTGAACTCATCTGGTCTGAGCCAGATGAAGAGGCCTTAGTTAGGTTCCTCTGTCATGACAGACGCATTAAGTATGTACTCATCAAGGCTCTATTTTACTTTCATGTCACATACGTCTGTCTCTTTTTTAGAGACGATTATGAACCGTATTGATGTTGCTCTTGCTGCGTTATAGGGAGGAGAGAATCCGTCGCCGAATGGAAAAGTTCCGTCAGATGCGGGAAAGTAGGCGGGAGGAACGGGAAAAGGAAAGTGCAGCAGGATATAGCAGGCAAACTCGCATGGAGGAATTCTTTAGAGTTACCAGAAAGAGGGAGCAGGTGAACAGAGTGATCATTTACAACACTAATATTCAATTTGGTGCATATTTATAGCTTATGAAATTGTTATGGGTTCATTAAAAAAACCTGTGATGATCAAATTAACTAAAAATTTACTCTTGAAACTTTTGAAATGTTTGGGTAAATGTTTCTTCTGATAAGCAGCTCATTCATAAAGTAAGGAAGATATGCGTCTCATTAAACAAAAATCACTATTTATAATTGTTGTTTTTTATGATTCTGTCTTGTTCCTCTAGGCCATGGAGGCTGCTGGGTCTTCAAGCAGCAGCAGAAAGAAAGCAAAGTCACAATAAGCCCCCCACTGACTGCCACTTGTTGGAAAGAAGAAGCTACGTTCATCCTATCTTCCTGTCTGGCTTTTTCAGAAAATATGAAAAAGGTGCAGACAGGTCTCGTCTTCAGATCTGTTACCATGATCTTGAATTTCTGCCATGAGATAGTTTTCATTATCTCAGCATAAATATCATTTGTCATACCTGAACCAAAGAGAAAGTCTTCAGGACAGCATTGCTGACATAGATGTCACTGAACACTAGTATTCCTTTTCTCTGTAACAATAATGATTACATAACAGCTATGGTTTTGATTTTGCAGAGGACTAAGTTTTTCCAAGTGCCTTATTAGTTTCAACCCAATTTAAAAGAATGCCAAGACACCAACTTTGTCTCGGCACGGACGCACAACACGATACAATAAATTGATAATGTCTGAATGACAGTGTCTGCAACAATGCAGCTCTTTGGTTCGTCCAGCAGTTTCCTGGAAAGCCATGAAGAAAAGCAGAGCAGGCGGTGGACGGCTATGAAAGGGAACAGTGTGGTCACTGTCAGGGAGGCCTTTCCCTTAGCCAAAACTGGAGACAGGGGATGTCTCATTGCTAGATATTCAGTGAGCACCTGTTGTGTAAAGGGTGCCAAGCAGGGACCAAAGACTTGAATTTTAAAACTGAAGCGACGTCATGTGTAGAAGATAGAGATGTTGAAATCCATGTGAAAAAACAAAACTTGCTAAAACAGCATATATATATATACACACTGTGTATGTTTAATATCGTTTCTACATTAAAAGTATGTGTGTTGGTTCGTTTGTGTCATGTTGTCTTGAGTTAAACACTGCATACTGTACAAATGCTTTGTTCTTCCGTGGCCAACAACTTCATCCAAACCAACAGATGGCGCCGGCGCTTGTGAAGCTGCCGTGTCTCACCTTTTACCGTGTAGAAGAAGCGGCGTGTCAGTCGCCCAGTCTCCGCTAGATCTCTCGGCAAGGTGTCTGCTGGTCATACGCGGCAAGTCTGCCCCGAAGACACCCGCCCTGCCCCGGGTCCCTTGACTAAAACCTCCTTCCCTGTAATAACATCCCCTGTTTGCGGCCATGGCGACGAGTGCGAAACGAAAGCAGGAGGAGACTCATCTGAAGATGCTCCGGGAAATGACTAGCCTGCCCGCGAATAGGAAATGCTTCGACTGCGACCAGCGCGGCCCGACTTATGTCAACATGACAGTGGGCTCCTTCGTCTGTACCACCTGCTCTGGGATCCTGTGAGTGTCTCTGAGTGAAAGTATGATGGTTTTTGTTTATGCTGTCCGCCGGGCGACGACAAGTCACCGCTGTCCGCCCTGGGTTTGTGCGGTGCTCCTCTGTTAGCTCGTTAGCTAACGTAGCTCCAAAGTCAGGACAGGTAACGTTGACGCTGCCCTGGGCTGGGCCGGGTAGTGTCGTTCACAGCATTAACTACTTCAGTGTGATAACAGGGGTATTATAAATGAATTAGCCCGAGTGGGAGGGTAGACACGGTGACTTTTAGCCCGTGTGACCAAGGTTAGCACGCTTAACATTAGAACATTAGGTCCAGGGACTAACAGTGAAATATGTGACCAGTTTGTTTTGAAAACAGCCCACCCCACAGGGACATCTCCGGCTGATCTCCAGCATGACGCACACACACCTGCAGCTGCAGATACACGGAGGCAGGGTGGGTCTCTCAGCATGGGAAGTAGCTGAAAGGCGAAGTGGGGCAGTGGGTCGTCTGATGAAACCACTTCTTCCTTCCTGTTAGGAAATCACATCCAACATTTAGGCAGTGAACCTGATTTATGCAATGTCATCACTACCACACCCATTCTGTTGCTTATGCAGACAACATTTTTGCCTTTCTTGCAGCCAGCAGGTTATTTAATGGTATTTCAGTCAAGAAGAGACTTGGAGTCACCAGTCACAGTCTGTGTCCTGATTCAGTATTTAATTGTGTAGAATGATGACTCTGCAATCCCAGTGTTGTTAAGATTAAAAGGTCAAATGTGAGAGACTTTTTTAAATGTATGCATACTGATAACATCAAATACAGCAATTTAAAATAAGTATGAACGCTGTTGGAGTTCCTGTCTTTTTTTTATTGTTTGACAAAAAGTAACTACTTAATGTCGAAGTTAAATCAAACCCATTTGGAAAATTTTCATAATAGTTGATGCTATTTGTATTAATGTTCAAGTCACTTTTATTAGATTAACCTTTGGCAGTAATTACAAGCTTGACATCTGGATTCTGTAGGTTTCACTCATCATTGCAAAACTGTTAAATCTCGGTCAAGTTGCAACAAAACAGCAATTTTCAAATGCTGCCATCAGTTCTTATTTGAGTGGAGGTCTGTGCTCTGAATACGTCACACAAGAACGTTAACAGTTTTCTTACTGGGGTTTTGGTTTGAGCTGTGTTTAGATCTCATCAGAGTTGCCTAGGTATGATTTCTTTCCCAAAAGTGGCTTTGAGTGGCCAGTTTGTCATACATCCACAGGTAATGAAGCAACACGTGTTGACTGCATCGTGTCTCCCATTTCTGCAGTAAACACCTGTAGCTCCTTTAGAGCTGACACACTGGCCACACATGTTTTTATTATTGACTTCACTATAATCTTATGATAACCTCCCAAAAATATGAGTTTGTGAATATTATTTATATCTGTTTTGATAACATAAGGAAAGTGGGTGCTGCATTGCTGCACAGATTGTAAACAACATGACTCTGACTTTTGTGTCCCCCTGACTGATACTTCCCAAAGTGTGTACTTTAAAAATTAGCTGTTTGATCTTGCAGACATAAGCAAATTTAATCTAATGTAACTTGTCACACCTTAGGTATACACAGGTGATTTCAGTTTGGCTCTTTATGTGACTTCTTAAAACAAGTGGCTGCACTATGTAATATAACTGTGTCACAGTAAACATGGCAAGTACTTATGAAGTTAAATATTTTGTGTTTATACTATAAGTAAAGTATATTTTTTCTTAAAACTTGTAACTGACAGCAAATGCATAACTTTCATTATTTTGTTTTGCATTTGTGAGATATTAGCTTTCAGTTGTCATGTTCCAGACATAATTTCTTGTGCACATATTAACTGTGATCAAAATGTAAAATAGCATCAGGTTGCATCCAGCTTCTCTTGTTCTTTAGCTAACATATACCTCCTCCGCCCACAGACGAGGCCTGAATCCCCCACACAGAGTGAAGTCCATCTCTATGACCACATTCACACAGCAGGAAATTGAGTTCCTACAGAAACACAGCAATGAGGTATCCTGCACACATCGCACACCTCAGCACCACATTTTACATTGTTCAATGTTATTTTTAGAGTCATGGCTATCTGTCTTCGATTTTCTACTGGGATCTTGGAATTTTTCTGCACATTCCTTACTCAACTTAACTGGCATTCCTCTCTCCCTTCTTTTTTCTCCCGTTTCTGGCTCAACCCCTCCCCCCTTCCCTTTACGTTTTCTCACCTCTGTCCCGGCTTTGCCACCACCCCCACCCCAAAACTTTGCTTACCTCCCACTCTCTTCATTCCTCTGCCACCCCGTAGGTCTGTAAACACATCTGGTTGGGCCTCTATGACGACAGGACATCAGTTGTTCCAGATTTTCGAGAACCACAGAAAGTAAAAGAGTTCCTTCAGGAAAAATATGAAAAGAAAAGATGGTAACTTTTTGTTTTATTTATTTGATAAGTTTTGACATGAGTAAAACCTGTTGTCAGAAAATCTGATCAGGATCAAACCAACATTCATTACTACTCTTTATTTCAGTTCTTCATCCTCTGGATGCTCATTGGATAAATTGTTGAGTTAAGCAACATTTTTCTTGGTGCAAGTGTCAAACACTGTTTGGAAAGGTGCTAAATTCTGTGCCCAAAAAAGTAACAGTTAAATGTTCTGCAGGTCATTCAGTATTGCTGGGATAGCTGTGGTGCAAAGCATAACAGTGCTGAGGGTAACCTTTGCCAAAAACTAGTCTGCAGTTATGGACTTGGTTAACCATAAATTTTAGTTTGATGGCATGTTCTTCATTGTCTAGGACCTCTGTTAGCCACGTATCACTTTCTTACTGACAGTGTTGGTGGAAGGAAAGCTCCACTGTTAGATGCTCCTATCTATGAAAGAAGAAGAGCATCCCCCTCTAACATAATCAGCTAAATCAATGTAAGAATAAACATGAAGAATAAATGGAAAATAATGGAGAATTGTTTGATACTTGGTGCATTATGCTTGCATAGTGCTACAGCAAGATCAAGTTGCAAAAGCTGTGAGTGTTAGGACTTAATATGTCTAAATATTTGTGTTGGTGCTCTTTATTCAGGTATGTTCCTCCAGACCAGGCAAGGGCAGTAGCAAGTGTGCAGGCCTCTGTATCTGGTTCTTCAGCCAGCAGCACTGGCAGTACCCCAGAAGTCCAACCCCTCAAAACCCTGCAGCTCAACAAGACCCCACTGCGCCAGGTAAAAGAAATGCATATTTGCATATAGTAATTTGGCAGAATGTGTCCATTGTTTCTGGATAACTGGTCTACCAACTAACCCACAGCCACACAATGCACACAGAGCTTCACTTTACCCCTTTAAATATCACCTTCGTCAACACAAGTTTAGAAACCTTTGTGTTTTCTTCTCCTACCGCTCAGTCTCCTGGTTCCCTTGGTCGTTCCCAGGCTCACAGTGTTGCTCAGGAGAAGAAGTTTGACTTGCTCTCAGACCTGGGAGGAGACATTTTTGCTGCTCCACCAACTCAAACTGCCAGCTCTACCAACTTTGCCAACTTTGCACATTTTCCAAGCCAGTCAGGTGAGATGCCTTTCTCTTAAAAGTCCCAGTACTTCCTCAGGCTAAAACAGATCAGCTCTAATATTATTTATGTGTTCTTTTGTTTGTCATCACCCCACGCATTGCTTTTCCATTGTTTGTGTTAATTCTTCCTTGTTTATGACTTCAGCACCTCAGGTTAATTCACAAACCAACTTTGCCAACTTTGAGGCATTTGGAAATACTGCAATTCCATCCCATCAGAGCACGCCACCCCCTTCAAAGTCCTTTTCATCAGGTACCCCTCTCCCAACCATTGTCCGCCTCCACCTTTTTCACACACTTACCCTCACCTCGGTATTTTTCTTATTGATTTCTTACCCACAGTGTCCACTGGGCAAGCTCTGCATGCAGCAGTGCTCTAAACATGCTCATACCATGTGCAGTACATCACTACTGCTCTCTTGTTTTCTAAGCTTTGGAAGCACATTTCCCCAGGATCACATTTTAAAGTTTTTACATTACCCAGAGCACAGACAGGCTAAAGTATTAGCCATGTTGGAAATATATTTTTTAGTTTGGTTCAGAAATTCTGTGGACAGAGAGACCCAGTGGACATTTACCCTTATAACTTTCAAAGTACGAAGCTTTTTCCTGAAACCTATAGTTTTTTTTTTTTTAATGTATGTGTGTGCTTCTTCATTTTTGAATATGTATTCTTGTAATTGCTCAAAGGGGGAGGTGTGCCAATCCCATCAATGTCTAGTAGTGTCCCCACCCAGTCCCAGACCTGCAGAGAGGACCGCTATGCTGCACTAGCTGAATTAGACAACGAGCTCAGCTCTTCTGCCTCCACAAGCAGCAATGTGCCAGGGTGAGAGACAGCTGACATGGCAGTCGACTGCTAATAAATTTTTTACTAGAGAACCGCTTAATTGCCAACGTGAGGCTCCTCTTCACACATGGAAACACTATGAATACTACATGAATTTGATTAAATGTGTAATGTCCAACAGTGAGTGTTGTTGAACAGTATTCCTGACATAGTGAAATGCTGTAGTTGATCATATTACCTAGACATTTAAACAGATATCCGGTTAACATTTGCCACTCTCACTCACAAGTGTATAGGAACTGCTTTTACAGCTAAAATACTTGCTTAAAAAGATAGATGAAAAATGTTAAGTGTCAGTGACTCAGTTACAGTTGCCACTTGTATTTAATGGTTCTAAACACATTTAATCTGGCCGTTTTCTTTGAAGGAACATATTTGGACCAGTGCTTGGGTCATCACCAGCCCAGAATCCTCCTGTGTTACCCAGCATGCAGCCTGGCTTTGGAGGTGGTGATTGTGATTATTACCACAATGACGCATACAGACTGAAAATATGATTTTGCCACAGTATGATATGCAGTTTGACAACTTCTCTTTTAACATATTTCATTTAGCCGTACCGTCTACAAATCCCTTTGTTGGTGCAACTGTTGCTCCAGAAATGGCTACCAATCCCTTCCAGACCAATGGCAGAGCTCCAGCTGCAGGTTTGTGTCCATCAAAAGTTATGTACTTGAGAAAACGGTTGTTTACCTATGCATTTGTGTTAGTTTGATGTAACCCAGTTACATTGTCAAGTAGCTGTGTGTGTGTGTGTGCGTGTTGTTGTTTTTTTTTTATAAGTATCTAGAATTTACTCGTCCTTGTGTGTGTTGTTGGTGTGTGTGTATTCACCGTACACACATGCTGTGTGTGTCTCATAGCCTCGTTTGGTACAGGCTCTATGAGCATGCCTGCCGGCTTTGGGAATGCGTCTTCCTACTGCCTCCCGACCAGTTTCAGCGGAAATTTCCAGCAGCAATTCCCTGGCCAGGTCCCAATCCCTTACACTCAGCCTGGGGCATACCACCCTCAGTCTAATGGTTAGTGGCCTCCCACATCCCTCTGTCCTCTAACCCTTGCCCACCTATGTAGTAGCTGTCAGTGATTTAGGTCACCTGCCATGTGTTTTTAATCTAAATCTGCCTATATGTGGATTTGAGTTTATGTCTGTCTACAGCAAATTTATATATATATATGATCTATCAGTTTCAGCTACTGCACAATGATAAAAGGTTGCATTTAGGTTACAAAGCTCTAGGGCTGTGCTCTATACAAAGCTTGGAACAAAATGAACAAACATGACATCACTCACAAGGCTCTGTTGACACCTGAATGCAATCTGACACGCTGGGGCTTGGCTCTCTTGTTATTTTTGTTCTCTTCTGCACAGTCTTAGTCCCTTAGAAGTTTAAAAAACATAATAAAAATTTCAATTATTGTAAAAGAAATGCTTATGTTTCACTTTCTGACCAGTTGTTATATTACTGAAACAAAAGCGGAATACGGTCTCTTAATTACTTACAGGAACTGCTGGAGAGAGCAGACTCAACCTGTTGTAAACCCCTTTCCCTCTATAACCCTTAGGTCCTGCATTCCCAGTCTATGGTCAGAACAAGCCCTCCATGACGCCCTTTGGGCAGCCCATGGCTGGCCCTGGCATGTCTAATAACCCATTCATGGTGAGCATGCACTGTCTTTTGTTTTCCCAACTTTTTAAAGACTGGACAGGAATCTGATCCGTTTAAGGAACTAACAACTGAGTGCTGTGTTTATAACATATAATGGTGTCACAGCAGAACTGTTGGTGTTTTATATGCTGACTTGCTCTCATTTCAGGCGGGTGCCCCAGCAGGGTCATTCCCTTCAGGGAGTTCATCCACCAACCCCTTCCTGTAGCACAACTCTGGGTCCTCACCACCAGAGGGCAGCATGCAGCACATATTCAACGCACCTGTTCCGTCACGTGATTAGTGGCAGTACATTTCTTAAAAAAGACTTGCTTTTTTTCATAAAAAAAGTTTACAACACTATGAAGGAGTACAAAGGATTATACTGAAGACTAAGGGACTGTTATAAGGGGAAAATATTCTGTTTGGACTATATATAACACGTTATATGCTTTTTATTTTTTGTTAATGACTGTAAGCTCTGTGCATATCATCATTTGTAATCACAATTACGTATATGTTATGTATAACAAGGACTGAATTAACAAGGGTGAGTATACACACATCTTATGCAGAACAGCTACAACAAACTATCTATGTCAGTAAGGTTATACGCTTTTTAAGATTTTTAAGAGGGTTCCATCCAAATCCATATGATGCAGGTATTTTATTTTTAAAAAGGGTTTCTGTTTGTAATTGCTACTACATTGGCACTAAGGTGCAAAATAGCTGTACAAACCCAGAGTGCTAAACAGTCAGAAGTTGCCAAGCAGCAGCTAAAACACAGCATTGATCCTGAATTGCAGACTGTTCCTTTAAACATTCTTCCAAATTGAAATTGCGAAGATGGGAAATATTAATATGATGCCAGCAAAAAGTTCAGCCTGCCAGCTAAAGGGACACACTTACATAAAGTACAGTTATTAAGATACTACCCTACTTACTTACTTATTTTATGAATATTACAGCTATATTAGAATATCATAAGAGACAAATGTACAGAATTTCAACACACAATACTTAAGAAATATGTTAAATTCACCACTTCCTTAACATTTGTCATAAAAGAATAAGGGGAACTACTGAGCTCCTTTCAGTTTGCTTTTAAAAAGGAAATGACAGATTGATTTATGGTTTTATTACGTTACTGTTCAGCCTCTTGACTCTGGAGAACTTGGCCCTGAATTGTGCCATCAGTGACTAACAATGAATTTGACAATTCAGTTTTTCTTGTCTTTACAAGAATAGGTAAGAACATCTGTACATATATAAATATATGTATAAATAAAGATTTTTAACTACTATTTTGAGTTTGTGTAACTATTTCAATAGTCTTAATTGTATTTTCCTAATCTGTAAAGTGCTATAGTTACCTTGTCCATTTATTTGCAATTAAGAAAGAAGGTTTAATGATGGAGAACACATCTTACAGAATTACAGCTACCACAAACTCATACCCTACCCTTCTAATTTTAAAGTTTAAACATTAAAGATGAAGAAAGCGTTTAATCAATGCCAAGTCTCATAGAGGCAGAATTGGTTTCAGAGCTCTTAATTAACTAACTGTAGCTAATCTGGTCTGGGTATTGTTGGTACATATAATTGATATGTAAATGCCGCTGACAATGTTAACTGGTGGTCTTTCACCTACTGGCTTTTATCATGGGGATTCTATGCACTTGGTCGAATTGTCACACTTTTGTTTTCTTTATTATAAATACAATATGTACAGTGGTGTAGAATACTGTAGAATATTAATGTTAACATCAATTATACATTCACTTGTGATTTGCAGGTGATATAGAGATGGTGGAAAATATCTTTGAGAACTGTAGAGAGGAACTCTAAGCCTGGGGAGCTGAAGGAGTCTCAGCAGAATTTCCTGAGTAAAACTGAGCTGCAGAGTAAGGAATTTATATTTAAGACTGTGTCTCTGTGTAGAACACATCACACACGTCTAAGCATGTTAACATCTCAGCTGTCTGATTTTTCCATTTGCGACTTGGACAGTTTATTTCTTTTGTGCTAGCTGATGTTATTCATTGTGATTCAGTGGCTATTCAGTTGTTATTCAGTGGTAGTTCATTGTTTTTGCCCTAATACCAGCTGAAATTATTTTTTAAATATTGTATACAGCTTCATTCTAAAGAAGTTATGTGTATAGTAGGCCAGTGCAGAAATGCGCTGCATTTTATTATACTTAAGGTTCCTTTGGTGTATATTACTATGTATTATGATTCTGCTTATAGTCCCATTAATATTGTAAATGAAGACAAATTGTGTGCTTGGAAATTAATTAAAGCTAAACAAATGGGTTCCTTCCTAGGAGATGTCAGTATAATGTAAGATCTTGCAATACACCAAGGCTTTGTGCCAGGGCCATTATGGTTATCTGGAGCACCTGTCTGACTCCTTGCGGATAATAAATGATCTAGAACTAGAGGATGTAGGTCAACTTGGAAGAACATCAGGTAGGTTCTGGCAGGTGAGTTCCAAAGATACATGAGATAAGCTGCAAGCAAAACAAAAAATATGCTTAAGATTAATATTTCATGATGTAGTCACATCTTTCGTGTGACTACATCATTTCACATTATACAGAATTTGCAGGCTTTCTCTCTTTGCACATGTTTAAATTCATAAAAGATTTTTTTTTCTGGTAGTACTAAATGATCAGCTATTAAAGTTGTCTGTATGTGGCCCTGCAATGGACTGGCGACCTGTCCAGGGTGTACCCTGCCTCTCGCCCATATGACAGCTGGGATAGGCTCTAGCACACCTATGACCTCTACAGGGACTAAGCAGTTCTTTCAGAAATTGGAAACTGTAATAGTGTTGGTTCTTTTTTTTTGTGTTTCTTTATTGTATTCACGTCATGATTCTCCTGAAAGCTTAGGGACAAACCAGACATCTGGACCTGAGGAGGAATCTTACCTTGGCATAATCCCAGGGCTAAACTTTGGCACTGATGCCAGTACTGACTTTAACAGCAGCTCTTGCTGTGATGTTGATCCTCATCATGACCTAGAAACAGGAGCTTTGAGTCTGGTGAACCTGTGCCTGACCAATTGTTGGAGCCATTTATGAAGCGTTAGGTGGAAAAACCAGCACAGAGCAGTGCACTTAGCAATGGTAGAGGAGACTGCAGTCCAGAGTCCAGAGTGTTTCAGACTTACATTTCTATTGATAGGCCATTTTACATATTCCTCAGTCTAAAATTAGTTGTGTTGATTATCTGAAGAATATTAAAAGTATAATTATTTAAGAATTTATATTATATTTAGTTGTCATAAAGAAGTTGTTTTTGTTTTATTTGTTCTATATCATATGACAAAGTTGCACATTAATAAATACATTTAAAATACTATATATAAGTCAGCTCTTTATAGTTAATGTAATTGATTAAATAATTCTGAGTAAAGATCTGTGGCTTGAAGCAGTCATTAAAATGCAGATGACCAAAAGCATGATAAGAACTTAAAGCTTACAGCCAGAAAACAGTGGATCTGATTGTTTTTTAAATGGCTACAGAACAAATCTCTTACTGTCCTTCAATATTCCAGTCTAAGCTAAAATGGAAACCACTAATACACATCTGTGGAGAGACCTCACAGACACTTACCATCTAATCTGGTGGTTCTGGTGGTGGCTTATTCCTTTTACAACTAATTCTAAAAATGTTTTCTTTTTGTCACGTTCTTATTTTTGAGAAGTGTATTGAAATTGTGCAATAGCAATTATAACTGTTTTTAACTTTAGGTGTAGGCTGCTGATATACTATATGGGTGTCTGTATGTTGCTAGTATAAGTACACTCACTGGCCACTTTACTGTGTACACCTGTACAATTTAATGTAATTCAACACTGCAGCTAAGCCACTAATTCTACTTTTACAAGGTTATGATTTCTCAGTTTTTAAATTCAACCTGTCACAAGGATATAATTCTACTATATGTTTATTTTTTAAGGTCATAGTGGGTGATGGAGTCTTACTGGACTGCATAATATAAAGAGGTGGTTCTGCTGTTTTGGTCTCCCTATTTACATCAATGAGGGGTCCATAACATTAGAGACACCTCTAATACAACACACTCCAGTATGAGTAGACATATGGTAGAATACTCATCTGTCTGACAGTTTCAAGTTAAACGATGAGGAATTAAAACCTTGGTAAAGGAGAATTCATAGCAGAGCTGATGCACTGGATTGCATTTGATTGTTAGGTGTACCCAATAAAGTGGCCAGTGAGTGTGTATATATATGAATTACAATATCAAAAGCACTTTTTAATAAACTCTAACATACTTGTACTGTTGACCTATTGTGTCAAAAACAGCTTTCTTTATATAATCTCTCAAAATGCCAACTTTCTTCCCTTATACTTGTGTTCTCCAGCTGAGAAACGGTTGCCATGCCAACACACAAACTTTGTCATGGCGTCCCTTTTGACAGAGCCGTTGTTTGAAATCTCTGGACGGGGTCCTCCACCTAATAATAATTTTTACAGTTTTTCTGTCAGCAAGTCAGATGTAAGTATTACTCATTTTAATAAGAACTAAGATTACCACAAACTTTGACCAACTAAGCTGATTTAATAAACAAGTTGTATATGCCGATGAGTGGTACTTTATCTCATCTTTGCTGTTAGCTAGCTTAAACTAGCGTCAGCTAGCTAACTTTACCAAATGCTAGCAGTAACCGTCGGTAACGGTCTGCAACAACAGATAATATATAGTTATGTTTTTTATCCATTTTAGTAGGAGCATATATGCTGCGTGCTATAAAATAATTTAATTGGTATTGTAGGTCCATGTATTCACAGTCCTGTGTTCTTTAACTAATTACACGTGTATACACAAACAGCACGAAGAGTGGTGAGGGTTTTCATAGCTAGTATGTATGTACTATATTTTTCCATTAGTAACTAACGTTGTATATGGATTTCCAGGTGATATGGAGATGGTGGAAGATATCTCCGAGAATTGTAGACAGGAACTCCAAGCCAGGAGAGATGAAAGAGTCTCACCAGGAGTTCTTAGATGACCCAGAACTGCAGAGTAATGTCATATTTAGGACTGCATTTGTTCTCCACATCACACAAATATTAGCATGTTAACCTCTCAAATGGCTGAAAAGTAGAAATATAATGTTCATTTAAGTTTCAACTAATTGTAGGAAAGGGTAATAGGCTGTTTAACAAAGACATTTTCACCTGTCACTGTCAGCAAAGCAAAGGTGTTAATAATGGTTAAAAATATTAATTAATGTAATTAGTAGTGCTTGAGCTTTTCTTATGATTATACTGAAAATCTTTGCTGAAAAACTGTGAAAAACTGTGAGAGAGTGACCGCTTACTGCTAGTAAGTAGTGTTTGTGGGTGACCACTGGTATTTTAGAAGTAATTTAAACAGGGACCACTCACATCTGTTCTCCAATATGCTCAAAAAAGCAATGAACTTCTGATGGTGCCTCTATCATGGTTTTGTGTTAGCATGCACAGCCTGTAGGAACCAGGAATTGAACCACTAACCCCGGGGTTGGCAGACAACTGCTGTACCAACTGAGCTACATGTTACCCCATTTTAAAACTTACTGTTTAGCTTCTGTAGATATAGTACATATGATCTAGGCTTCTGAGTTATTTCTGCGATAGATCCGCACAAACATGGATGCATTTCTTTAAATGTATTGGCTCTTTATTGAGATTCTAATTATAATAATACAATATAGAAATTGTATGTAAGAACAAATTGCTTGAACAAATGCTTGAATATGAATGAAAGCAAAACTTATGGCTTTCTTCACAGGAGATATCAGTATAATTTTTGGATGTAAGATCTTGCAGTACACCACGGCTTTGTGCCAGGGCCATTATGGTTATCTGGAGCACTTGTCTGACTCCTTACTTCTGCGGATAATAAACTATCTAGAACTAGAGGATGTGGGTCAACTTGGAAGAACATCACGTAGGTTCCGGCAGGTGAGTTCTAGAGACACACTGCAAAGATATTCTGTATGCTGAAATAAGAAACTTTAAGTTTTAAAGGTTATTAAGTAACATTTCATCATTTTACATTTTGCCTTTCCTATTTCTGAAGTGAATACATCATCATACATTAAGGAATATTCTATTCTTTGATATTTGTAATAAACTGGAAACAACATTCTTATGTTTATTGTATTTCTGCCTGCTCTTCAGTTATGTGGGTCAGAGGAATTTTGGGAGCAGGCGGTACGGCAGCGCTGCAACACGGTTTCAGCTGAGGTAGCTTCTCTGGCACTCGAGGTAGGCTGGCGCAGCATCTTCTTCACTAGCAAGATACAGCTGCAGAAGCTGATCAGCCGCAGGAAGCTGAAGACCGAGGAGCAACAAGAAGGGCAGGTCTCCCACTTAGAAATAAAGTCAGATAATTCTCCTGAAAGCTTAGGGACAAACCAGATGTCTGGACCTGAGGAAGAATCTCACCTTGGCATTAACCCAGAGCTAAACTTTGGCACTGATGCCAGTACTGACCTTGACACCATCTCTTGCTGTGATGTTGATCCTGACCATAACTCTGAACCAGAGATGGGCTCTGATTCTAGTGAACCTGTGCCTGACGAATTATTGCAGCTGTAAAGTGGAAACATCAGTGCAGAGCAGTGGACTGTCTGATGTGAGAGGAGACTGTATCCAGAGCCAGACAAGACACTGAGTTAAGCCTTTTTAGAAAATGCTCAAAGTCCTATATTTCAGTAAGCCCGAAACATGGTATATGTGACACATACCATACCCTTTATAGGAGATGAGTTGTATTAATGCACAATCCTCATTTTAAAATCAGTTGAGGAATATTATCCTCTCTCTGTCAAATGTAATAAAATGTTCATTATTGTTATTCAGTTGTCAATCTTCAAACACTAATAAGAACAATAAAATCTACATGATCATTTACTTTAATCTGTAGTCAACATGTAACCAATGCTGTTTGTACAGTGTGCACTATAGTAAGAAAAGGAGGTTAATGTTTGTGTTGCATTTGACAAGTGTTCCATAATTAACCTTGAAAGTTTTATCAAGAAAATAGCCAATATGCAGATTCACAGGTTAGGAAAATTAATCAGTAGAGTATGTATGATTGGCACAAATCAGTATTCTGAAATTGCATTATGTTAAATTAGAGTTATTCAGGAAATGCCCTGCACTATTAAAAAATTAGTTTAGTTTTTAGTTTTAGTTTTTGAACAAGGTGCAGCTTATTGTGTAGATTTACTGACTTACTGGAGTAGCCAGGAGTTGAAGTCCTAAGGACCGATTCCCGATTTCTGGTTCCTGGATACACATCAGCCAATACCCACAACTTTGTAGCAGGAAGGTGTCAGAAACCCTTATCACGTTGCTCTTAGGGTGAAGGAACAGCACTTTGAGACAGACCATTTTTATCAATTTTTGTAAAAATAAAAGCAAATAGAACTGAACATATATTTTGACAATAAAAAATATGATTTTGACTCTTAGATGATGTGTGCTCTACACACAGAAAATACAGTCCTCTAGGTGGCACAATATGCTACTGCCAATGATCCTCAACTTGTACTGACATCAGTAACACTTCATTCCTGCCTTTTTGCATACATCTCTTTGCTTTATGCGGCCACCCTCTGAGTGTCTGCACATATGTTAAGGTTACACATATGTTAGATCGAAGTAATTTTTTCTGTCTTTGTGAGATTTTAAGACTTTAAACAAAATCAAAGTCTCATAGTGAGCATCACTTGTAAGAATGTGATTAAAGATGTAAACAATAAAGGTGTCTGACAGTTTTCCAGTAATCTTCCAGAATCAGCTGGAGACCTGATTCCTAAGACCTGTAACACAACTAACCAACTACCAACAACTTTGATATAATGGCAAGGATTACCCAGTGTTAAAAGCATTCCCCCTATGTGCTGCTGGCCTGCACTTCACATCATTGAAGGGACTCTTTTGGCTCTGGCTTATTTCCACAGGGCATATCTGTAAAGTTTAAAAGTTCCTTCAGTGATTTCACTGCCTCTGAAAAACATCTCACGCCAATAGAAGAACTTTATTTTTAACACAGTTTCGCCTTGTCAGGTGGATGAATGATTGCATTACCTGTTGCTTCAACCAAGCTTTAAAATCTTCAGTTACTTATGTCACTGACTTTCTGCAATTCCAATTTCTATATTCCCCTTTAGCTGTTGGATGTGTTGTAGTTGCCAGGTTGAGCTATCATCAGCACCCGATCCTCTTAGCGCTAATGGTCGTATGTGTAAACAGCAGCCTCGTTTTACATAAGAGGTAGTCATAACAGCAGACATTTTTATCTGTTAAGTAACTCCTCCTGTAGAAAGGGCCACCTCCAGCCTCGTTCCGTTAAAACACCTGGGCCTGGGCCAACCCTGGAGCTTGGCACCTGGCTACTATCCTTCATTTTACATGAGGTGAGACAACATGGTAGCATTTTGCTTTTAAACTAGGTCTGATTCAGTTATGTGAGCCAAACCATAAGTGTGCAGCATAACAGTTCCAGTATTTAAATCAGTCGCTGGGTGTCAGTTCTTTCTACTGATGAATCATACCGTGGTATGGCCTCTTTATTTATGCTCATGAAGTTTTCTCCGAATGTGTGTTGTGACACCTTCAGCCATGCTTTGTGGATGTTCTTGATAATGTCAGTAACGGTTGTTTTGGGGGGTTTCTTCAGAGCTCACAATGCTTTTATCATCAGCTGCTGTTGTTTACTTTGGCTGACCCATTCTCTGTTGCTCAGTACACTTCTTCCTTTTTTAAGACATTTCTAATTGTTTTAATGGCAATGGACATTATTTGTGCAATGCTCCTGATTGATTCTTGCTCTTTTCTCAGATTCAAAATGGATTACTTTTCTCTTAAAGATTGCTCTTTAGTTTTAGTGTTGATTTATCCCTTTTAACAACAAGAAAGACTAAAACCAAGTAGTCATAGCATTTCATTGTTTGAACAATCAATCTCACAGGACACTCACAGGTAACACAAAATGTCCCTAATGATATGATGTCCCAGTAAAAAGCTGCAGCCATAGTTCTGGCTGGAATTAGCAAGACAGATCATCCATCTATCCATTTTCTGAACCGCTTAGTCCCTGTCCGGGCGGTCAGGAGCCTATCCCAGCTATCACATGAGCGAGAGGCGGAGTACACCCTGGACAGTTCACCAGTCCATCTCAGGGCCACATATAGGCGAAGACAACCATTCACACTCTTACTCACACCTATGGGCAATTTAGAGTCTCTAGTTAACTTGACTGCATATCTTTGGACTCTGGGAGGAAGCCGGAGTGCCCAGAGAAAACCCACGCAAACATGGGGAGAACATGCAAACTCCACACAGAAATTCCCTAGACACCAAAATAGAAATACTATCACTGTGCCACCCCCAAGATAAATAGATAGATAGATAGAACTTTCATCTCCATCCTTTGTGCAGCACAATCTTAAACACAAATGACTTCAGTGTACAGCAAAAATTAATTAGCCTTACTGCTCCAAACCTTTGGAGAATATTCTGCTTGTCTCGCTCAGTTTCCTCTTATTTCTCAGTTATAACTGAAGGCTAACACATTTATCTTGATGCTGACTGAGATAAAAACAAAAAATGTGTATTTTGTGTTTAGCTGGTTCTGTAATTTCTAAGCATTCTTAACCTTTTTTCCTGTTTCTTGTATTTGCACCTTCTTCTTTTTCCCACTACTCTAGTGTGTATTACTTACTATCCACTGCCTGCAGAAAGCTTGAGAGAGGCCCTAATAGGATGCAGCCAGACCTAGTAAAGACCATAGTGGACCATGTGGGAGAATGCTCTGCTCATCTTAACCTTTGCTCAGGCCAGGCTAATCCCTCCAAAGTTAAAGGAGCAGGTGTTTAGGATCAAACATCTTAATCAGACAAGATTTAACATCTCAAACTCAGTATATAACAATTGTAATAGATATTTTTCTTATGTATATACCTATATACCTCTGCTTGATTCCCTGGTAACCCCCTGTCACGTATCTCCACTGTATCCATACTGTAATCCCATATTTTTTTACAGTTTGCCCCATGCTGATGCCTTAGCCGTTGCTGAATGAGTATGTTTCTTTGCCATGGCCCCTCAGTGGTAGTTACACAGCTCAGCAGGGTTCCAGTGTAGTGAATGGGAAACCCATAGAGTGACGTGTGAATGCTCAGCTTACCTCTCTCTGTACTCCCTGACCTGGTAAAAGATGAAACCTTTGTGCTCTTTTCATCCACTCAGGAGGCTTAAGTGCTTTGCTGACACTATTATCCATTTACAACATCACTGACATTTCACATATTAGATATTTATGGCAACATATACTATTCTCTATAAATGCTTGAATGTTGTAGTTTGATGAAATCTCAGGAAGTAAGTTGAATTAAGATTCTTGTTCACAGCCTGTCCTTATATTTGATCCTGCTACCTGTAGCGTGTAATTTGTTTTCCTTTTAGGACAAATGCAACCAGAGAAAATTTGCAGAGAACACTGTTAATTAGTCAAATTCACTGATAGATCTTTTTCTCCAAAAAATAAACATATGACCATTTCCACAGATTGTTCTGTGTAGCTGCTTGTCTGGGCTTTTCAGTCTATGGTTCAAGTCTGGAGCTTTCTAACAGCTTGGGACCATTGGAGAAAGGATTAGCTAATATTATACAAGCTTTACTGTCCTAAATTACCCTGTATTAACATAGATGTAACGTAGGGTTACTGCCAACAGCAACAAAACCTTTTTATCCTATTGCATGTATGTAAGAATTAACACCACTGATCGGTTTGAAAAAGCTGCTGCAAAACTGAAATACAAATGACTTAATGCATCTAGCATACACAATATTTATCAGCCTAGTACTAGAGATGTAATATTAGACAAAAGATTGATGCAAAAATTTACCAGTGTTTGCCTAAAATCTTTCCTCTCTCCTGTGTGTATGTGTAGTATCACTGTTAGGTATCAGGTACTATGTCTCAGGTCCTCAGTTTAACCTTAGCTCTGCCACATGATATTCCTTAGGTCTTCTATTAATGGAATAGTGCAGCACTGATCCAATCCTCTGAGTCTCTGTGTCGAGGCTTGACTTTAATAACCAGTGTTACACTGTTAACTGTTATGTGAAAGATGTGTCACGTGAGAATAATAAGTTATTTACTTGTATTGCTTTGGTTATGCTAAGTTTAGACATTTTTTATACATAATGCTGCGTTTCTCATTGGCTGAAAAAAGCTGAAATATTTGTGTATTTTGTGGTGAGAAAACCAGCTACTGTTGTTTTGCTCTCACTGTGCACTTGATCAGCTAATTGATCACTTGTGATAGTAACATCTGCATTACTGCCATATGGATTTCCACATGCCTTAAATTAGTTTAGATAACTCCAGTCCACATGACAATGAAACTATTACTGTAATTGTAAACAGTTCAGTGATGTGTAAAATGATATTTAGAATTACACTGATAGATTTAACTTTGCATGTACATTTAACAAGTTCATTACTAGTAATATTAGGTAGAATTATTGCAATGTTGTTTTTGCAAAGTGATCGTCATAAAGTCATGGTCCGAGTGACATATGAGAATAAAAGACCAAAGGGACAGAAAAAGAAGCAGACAGATTAAGAGTAAGCTCTCTGTACCTGCTCTACTGAGATGGGAAGGAGGAAAGAGGAGACGAGGATGCGGTGGGTTATTATAGTTACCCAACTAAACCTTTGTGTTACTCCAGTTTTTTTTTCCCAGTTCCAATATTGACCCTCAAAAAACAACCATGACAAATTCTTTACAGTTAGCTTGCTATTTACAGAGCATATTTAGCTACTTTCTTGTTTCTTACCATTAAATGCATAAGAAACAGACCTCATGAGACCACTGTTTGGGACTATGGGACACCATGAGGCAAAGCCTCTTAGGACAGAGCCCGCTTACGATTCCCTTTTCGTGCACAGCATCCTTGAATAGACCACACAAAGATCCTTAAGCCAAAATCCCTCCCTGGTATTTAATTCTAAATAAGTAATTACTGGGTGTGTCAGTGTGTCTTAGGTTTGCAGGTAGGCTGGGTGAAGAAGCTCATTGCACGCTGGCTTTGGAGCAAATTGCACTCACACAGACACACACTTTCTGAGAGACACCACACTGATTGTAGTTGGTATCCTTGGGCAGCCACTGAAGAACCCAGTCAGTTAGGGGGGACAGGCCACTTATAGTAGCCAAGATGTGTGACATGGGGGCACTGGATAACCTGGTGGCCAACACGGCCTACCTAAAAGCCCAGGGTGGTGATGACAAGGAGATGAGAAAGCGACGTCGCAGCTTGTCTCTTCCCAAACCTGAGCAATGTGCTGCAATACGATCTTCCATCGAGAAGGACTTTACATTGCTTTGTGAAAAGCAGCCTATTGGCAAAAAGTTTTTTCGTGTGTTCCTGGCGTGCAATGCTGAGTATAAGCTTGCTGCTGATTTCCTGGATGACCTGTATGACTGGGATCTGGCTGAAGGTGCAGCAAAAGACAAAGCACGCCAAAACATCATCAACACATATTGCAAGGCTGACTCCAAGAACTTCCTGACCTTTCTTACTGGAGAGCCTGCAGACAAATGCAAGTCTGTGACAGATGCCAACTTTGAAGAGGTGATGAAAAACAAAGTCCAGGAAGGTGTAAGAGAATTTCTAAAAGGCAAACCTTTCACAGATTACCAGGCCAGCCCATTCTTTGATAAATTCCTCCAGTGGAAAGAGTACGAGAAACAGCCCATAAGTGACAAATACTTTTATGAGTTCAGAACTTTGGGAAAAGGAGGATTCGGAGAGGTAAGCATGCACATAATATTATACACAGAAAGATATGTATGTGTGGCAAATAATTTATCTTTCACTACTTATTTTAGCATCAGGTGTCTCTCCAGACCTTAGGTCTGGTGATTTGGGGTCAGTGAAGTGTGTATTACCTCCATATTTTTTATAATGGATGCTAAAATTGCAAGATATATACATTCAATATAATAGATTCTGTAATCTCTGTAAAATCCATCAGTGTAATTTTAATATAATGCATTCAGCATCTCTTAGAATTGTAATGATAGTGCCATGAGCTAGAATTGTAGTACAGGGTCAGCGTTGCTTAATTTATAGAAAAGTGTATTTTCTTTGATGAATATGAAAATACATTCTAGGATTAGGTTACATAAATGTGAGAAAAAAGACCATAAAGTTTTGTGGTATACTTGGCAATTCTCAGACAGTCATGGATATTTTTCACAAAGAAACAGTGCAGGAAGTAGTGATTGTTTTGAATAAAATAGATAAATAATAAAATATTTCAAATACTAGAAACTCCTTTTGTTTGTGCAAGATCAAGATCACTTTTTAACACAAAAACATAACAATTTAGCTACTAAGAATGCAAGGACAAACAGGCATGCACAAATGAAAATAATTTAATATAATTATAATATATTAAATAATAATTAAATAATAATTAAATTTCTGTATAAACAACTGTTTTACCTGCAGTCACAGAAAAGATCAGTGAGTACGTAAGAATTGAATAATTTGCTCTAATAATCATTTTAAACATGAACATGCCTGATAGAGGCAACTGCCTATAAAATGATTGAAGTGCCCACAATCTATTCCTGAGGAACCCCGGTAATGAATCAAGCTCTTAGCAACAAACCTTAGAATATGACAAGCCTGAATATGCAATTCAACTCAAATGAAGGGATAGTCAGAGGTTTTACCAGACATATAAGTTAACCACTGTGTGATAAAGCCCCTTGCTAAAACACTGGAGTTGGAGGAGTTTTCTTTTTCAGAACCACCCACAACCACACATGTATATCAGTCAATACCAATACACGTGCAGTCATAAAGCAATAGTAAAACTGTTTGGTTAATAAAGGACCAAAGTGTAATCCTCTACCTACCATCCTTTATTTTACTGAGAAATCTACGAAGAAACCCTAAAAAAGTATAATGTGATTTAAAACCATAATGAAAACTATAACTACATCTAATTCTCCTGTGACTGTAAAACACTTTTTAATTGTACGGCTAAAATAAAAAGACTAAAATAAGACTGTTTTATCTTAAAGCAGCACATACAGTGGTTGGGAGTTAAACAGTCCCTTTACTTGACAAAAGTGCTGTGAGGTTTCACAGCCATGTTGGACACTGAACTGAACAGCTGGTAATAAACAGTCAACAAACCTTATTCTATGTCTGTATAAAAGGAATCATATGCAAGGTATCTTGCAAAGACAAAGCAACAGATGGCAATGACCAGACAAGATTGACATCGTGGACCAGACTTGTTGACAGAAGTCTGTTTTTGTGGGAAATCAATACTAATTCATGTGTGTTTTTCCAGGTATGTGCTGTTCAGGTGAAGAACACAGGCCAGATGTATGCCTGTAAGAAATTGTGTAAAAAGCGTCTGAAGAAGAAAGGTGGTGAGAAGATGGCCCTGTTGGAGAAGAAGATCCTGGAGAAGGTTAACAGCCTGTTTCTGGTCAACTTAGCCTATGCTTATGACAACAAGACTCATCTATGCCTTGTTATGACCCTGATGAATGGAGGAGACCTCAAGTATCACATTTACAACATAGGATATGATGGCAAGGGTGTAGACAAGGGCATTGAGATGAAGCGCGTCATCCACTACACAGCACAGATCACCACTGGCATACTGCATCTGCATGCCATGGATATCATATACCGTGATATGAAGCCAGAGAATGTGTTGCTGGATAGCCAAGGCCAGTGCCGACTTTCAGATTTGGGTCTGGCCATAGAGATTGCTCCAGAGAAGACTGTCACCCAGATGGTGAGTAGATGTACACGCAACAGTTATATCCTGATGAAATTCAATTCTCTTCACTTTGAGAAGAAAAAACTAAGCACATACACACACACAAAAAACCCCCAAAATGTAATGAAAACAGTAATGTTTGTAGTATAATGTGTAGAATGTGATTTAAAGAAGTAAACCAAGTTTCCAATCTCAAAGCCATTAGCATACTGTTAACATGAAGAGCACCTAACTGAATGATGTTGTCAATGATAATGTAAAATATAACAGGATTTTACAAGATGATGAAATAGCAGCTCTAAAGTTGAATAAACCAAAGAACAAGCAAAAATCTTCTGACTTTGTTGGGTAGTTTATTAACAAATTTTAGTCAAGTTATCATGTTCATCACATGAAGGCAGCAACAGAACAAAAGCAATAGGTGGTACTTCATCCGGTTTCTCTACTCTGTCGGTTTTCACTTTTCAAGAGCTAAAAATGAATCTTGGGATCTTGCTGGCTGTCAAACTATAGGCTGGGTTTTGTACTTTAAATCCGGACAGGGATTACTGGGTTACTTAAAGATCTGTGCAATTATAGTCTCTGAATCCATTACATAACTCATTTGATCTTTTAGCAGTGAGATGATAACATGGTTATACCTTTCCATGTGGAATTTGCATGTTCTTTAGGTGTCTGCGTGGGTTTCCCTTAGGGTACTCCAACGTCTTCTGACAGTCCAAAGACATGCACTTAGGTTAACTGGTGACTTTAAATTGCACACAGGTGTGAATGGTTAGCTGTCTTTATTTATCAGCCCTTTAATAGACTGGTGTCCTGTACAGGACGTACCCAGCCTCTCTCCCAATGACAGTTGGGATAGGCTCCAGCAGCCCTGCTACCCTTAACAGGAAAAGTGGTTAGGATAATTGATGGATGCATGGATTATAATCTGTCCTTTAACATACCACCATTTTGTGTACTATGTTAGACACTTTGGATGGCCAGAGCATGTGAAATTATTGGTCTGTATGTGTGAGTTTCATTCAGTAACAAATACAGAGTTCTGTTTCTCTGGTTTCCCAAGTCCACAGTCTGTAATTCTTCTTCTGATGACAAACTTTTTGTCATCAATCAATCACTGAGCTTCATGAGTTATGTCCAAAGAAAAACCTGAATCACACTATGTGGCATGACCATAAGCATTTTGGTCACATAATACTTGTACTTACTAACCTACCTGTACCAACTCATTTTACATCACGGTTTCTTCAGGACTTATTTGCAGTAGCAAAGAGTAAGCTCTCAGCTCCATGAAAGTCCAGTAAGCTCATTATCCAGTACTCTGATGCTCCTCAGCCAGCCAAAGTGACTGGGCTAACCTCCTACAGGCAACACTGGCCTTGGCCCCTAATCTGCTTAGTGGGCATTACACAAGTCTGTCCCTGATTAGACTGACAGATCCAGGTAAAAACTTTTTGAATATATTTAAGCATGTTAGTCTGCAAACACTGAGAATTTAATGCTGATGAAAAATATATAGAGATCTGTCCTGGTAGTGACATAAGATCAGATTAATTTTTGATAGTTTTGTCATCTACATGATCAACATAAAAAAGTGTAGAACCTTTCACTGCCCAGAGGCCGCAGCTTCTTAATGTCAAAGTTAAATTGGTTAAACTGTCAAAGAAGAAGTTGAAACCATGCAGGATGTCTTAATAATACTGTTCCTACCAAGTAACAATGGAGTATGAACTAGACTGAAGATACTTGAAAGTCTCCTTAAATTTGATCAGTGGAGTTGTAGCATCACAGTGTTACCCATTAGTCAGGAATGTCTTACCAACAACATGATTTGCCAAGTTGTGTCACACTTGTTGTTTTGGGATCACAGTCTATAAAAATAATCAGTGCCAACTGTTTATAGTGTTTATTGTGGCCCTTGACTCATATTACTACCATCACCACCACTACTACATACTACTCTTGTGTTACTGTACTGAAATGGCTGTACAAGGACATGGCCTACAGTTGTCACAGTATATAACAGTATCTGTACCTGATCTGTACTAACCTACAGATCACCTGGTAAAGGTTTTAGCAACAGGGGCTCTTCAGGACTTATAGCAGTATCAAATGCTCTAGGCTCTATGCCAGTTTGCATGTGTGTGCATTAATTATACATTAGTGACATAGCTATGTGTTGTCTGGCTGTTACGCACTTCTGTTGGCAGACACAGCATCTAGAAATGGCCAGCCTTTATGTAAGAGGCTTTACAACTCTGTCAGTATATAGAGACACATAACTCTTGACAGGTAGTAGGCTTAGCATTAGGATTAAGCTCCTCGGCCAAGCAGGTGAGGTCATACAGGGAGAGGGACGAGAGAGATGAGGAGAGAGAGTGTGGGCAGGAGTTTTTAGAAACTTCTCCCAGTTCTTGTTCTGCAAGGTCTTCTCGTTCTCTTCTGCTTTGAGGAATAAAGTCATACACTTTATAAAACTGGGCATGAATTCCATCCACACCACTTTATTGTAAAGGTTTATAATCATATAAAATATACCATAGGTAAGGTATCTAATGCGTGTGTATTCAACTGTCTCATTCCCCCTCTAAATCTTCCCCCTTTCCTTCTACTCCTACCCTTTCTCTCTCTCCCAAAGGCTGGAACTGGAGCATATATGGCCCCTGAGCTCCTGACTAAAACTCCATACAGGACATCAGTGGACTGGTGGGCCCTGGGCTGCAGTATCTATGAGATGATAGCTGGCTACACACCTTTCAAAGGTCCTGAGAGCAAGAAGGAGAAGGTGGAGAAAGAGGAGGTACAGCGTCGCATTATCAACGAGGAGCCCAAGTGGGAGCACAAGTGCTTTGATGCTACTACCAAGGATATAATTCAGCAGTTCCTCAAGAAGAAAATTGAAGAACGCCTGGGCATGAAGTAAGAGCTTCTTATATTGTCTATATGTGTAGCTATTAGCAAGTGACATGCTGTTTAGGAAAGTGAGCTAGAGTTTCAAGCTTGTTAAGTATGAACTGGCTGAGTAAATGCAAAACTAAGATGAGAAAACCTTCAGTTTAATTGTAACACAATATAAAATGTTGGTGGACCTGTGTGTGTTGCTCTTGTTTCATAAAGTACCACACAGTAATTTAAAAACTCTAATGGAGAAGTATATTTCTGCCTCTTCATCAGGAACAACATGGAGGATCCCAGGAAGCACGAGTGGTTCAAGAACATCAACTTCCCCCGTTTGGAGGCTGGGCTGGTGGATCCTCCATGGACGCCCAGCCCCAATGTTGTCTATGCCAAGGACACTGGCGACATTGCAGAGTTCTCAGACGTCAAGGGTGTAGAGTTTGATGCCAAGGACGAGAAATTCTTCAAGGAGTTTAGCACAGGCGCTGTGCCCATTCAGTGGCAGCAGGAGATGATTGACACTGGACTGTTTGACGAGCTCAATGATCCCAACAGGAAAGAGGGTGGAGGAGGTTCGGATGACGACAAGAAATCTGGCACGTGTATATTGCTGTGAATAGCTATACTTGATATTATACACCAGCATTAACATTCAGTAATGTGTTTGTGCTCTCAGAAAGATGGACTCACATGTTAAAAAAGAAGTGAACATGGGCATCTTGAAAGTTTGCTGATGGTTTAGAGATCTACTGCTATTGATGCAAGTCTGAGTAAAACATGAATGATGTGATGACGTATTTTGTGCATCATCGCTCAGGTTCACAGCTTCTCTTGTGGATATACTAATATAACACTGTAGATTTGCCACCATGTAAATGACTAGGAGTAATTTTTACTACATCTTTATTAAGGATTCTAATGTTAGAAGTAAGTTAAAGGCCCATGTGCCCGATAAATACATTATGAGAAGCTGTTTAAATCCCAGCTGTGCAAGAATGAATAGACTAAATTTTAACAATAACAATATTTGCATTGTATGCAACATCTAGGATTAAACCTAAAACAAACTGGAACAAAAATGTGTAGAAATGTTAATGATCATCTTATGTCCTTCACTGATGCCATCATAAGGCCACTGTTTCTACAATGAAAAGTGTTTTTTACAACGTGTGGCAGACATAGTTGTAGTGTTTGATATTCTACATTTTGATCCTTGACCTTATAATTAAGGCTGGTCATTTATATCCAGGTGGTTTTTCTCCCACCCAACGTTTTAGTTTTATAAAAACTACAAAAGGCAGTTATATAGTAATGTATGTATTGTATATAAAGAAATATATATATATAAAACTATGCACAGAGAGGAAGGAGATGATGTACAGTAAATTATTAAAAAATTAGAAAAATGAAGAATATTGAACACCTGTTCACTGAGGCCCTCTACTGTTGGTGCTATGAGGCTCAACTTAGTGAGAAATGGAGATTCTTCAGGCCCAGGATGCTGGGTGATAGATGTTTGCATAAATAGTTACTTGCTGCAGGAGCTGGGTCATAAATTCATGTATTAAGAATGTGCAAGTTGCCCTGATCACAGCCCTGAAACCATGTCATAATTCATCGCTCTTTTATTAGTTTGAGAGAACAACAAATAACTCAAACTAAGTGGATCATCCTGGAAACACTTCCACTGTTGTCTTTAAGTATACAGACTTGGGTTAGTTTAAAAGAAAATCCCAGTTATTGTTGTTTACTTGTCTCAGGGTAATTATTTGCTTAAGGTTTTGTTCCCAGACCTGGGGCAGAGTTAAGTTTTTACAATTACTATTAATATGATATGTATATGTATTGCACATGTACTTGTAAATATAAAATCAGATAAATTAATACTATAGAAATGTTAATTTTACAGCAGAATTTTTCTTGAATCTCGAATCATTTGAATAATATTAAAACAGGTCTTTTAAAATGTGTTTTTCCCCTGTAATTATGAACATTTATGTGTCTCAATACATTTATCATAGCTTGAGGCTTACAGACAGATCACATCTCCAGAAAAAATCTGAGAGCCTAAATTGTGCCATGTTACATGTGTTCTGTGGGCTAAATATAACCACAGAGGAAGTGCTGCTAAGGACTCTGGAGTAAAACCTAAAAATATCAGCTACATCAATCCCTTTCAGGATGCTGACTACAGCCAGACTTCTCCAGGCTGCTGCAGAAAAGCAAGCTCAACTCTCATCTGATAAGGTAACAACCTGTGTTATCATTGCACCTTCAATGGCAAGGCAAAACAGCTTGTTTTGAGCCAACTTATGTAGAATAGTAGAAAGCATTTATATTAGTAATACACAAAACAAAGTTGATCCTTCGACCTCAGGTGTGCTATATTTATAACATTTCCCAATTCATTTTTTTAATCATAAGCCCAAGACATGGAGAGGTGAAGATATCTGTTTGGATTTATTTTTGTCTCCAACTTGTTTACAGCTATCTAACTCAAGGACAGTACCGGCTTATTAGGCTCTAATGTGGATTCTTGCTGCAGCTAAACTCAGAGAGATTATCTCGCATATAGCACGATGTGGATACAGACTGTAGCTGACAGTGAGGGACAGAGCTTCTGCTGCCTCATGGAGTTAGACGGATGAAGGTGCTTTAAAATTACAGTTGACAGGTGTGATCACACTCATGTTAATACAGACACGATAGGTTATAGTTTACATAAATATATATATATTATACACACACACACACACACATACACACACACAGTGGGAAATATAAAATACTAACAGTGTATCTTGTCACTTATTTTGGTAGACCCATGTTCGAGCCTCACTTTCACTAACAGCTTGAGCCACCTCTCTTGTTTCTGGCTCCCTCATGTGGCAGCTGATGTATGAGACAGTCTTAGTGAGGATGTGATTAATGATGCAGATTCATGGCGAAAGATCAAGGCATAGTATGAAGGTTTTTTCTATTGGCACATGAACATAAAAACTTTGATTTCAATGTCCTAATTTCATTTTACTCGAATAGCTTCAATTATAGATTTCCATTTAATCCGGTTTAGAAATTAAAAGTTCAAAAATAAAGAGCAGCAGTGAACAGTAACCACGTGCAGTAACTCAAATACTGTTCTTGGCCTTGAGGTACTCACTATTCTCTTGAGCATGTACTTTAGATGCTACTTCACTGCATTTAGGAGAAAATAAAAACAATTTTACTGTGCTCCACTGTACTGCAGTTAGCCAGCTTTACTATAAATCCACAAATCCAAATACACTACACAATACATATGCTCAAAAGTACATAAGCTCAATACTTGCAAAATTGTGCAATTATTTGCTTAGATACTACTTGATGCAAGTACCCTTTATTTTTTACTACTTACTACCTACTAAAGTACTAAATACAAGCTCTAAACGTTACTTTAATTTTTAATGTTAAACAATCTGCTGTTGTTGATAACATAACTGTAGAGGTGTATTCCAGATTAGAAAGATGGTCAAAGATTAAAATGATAACATAAATGTGTTGTTACCTACAGACTGGAACAAAAACAACAGTCAGCTGATTTTAAGCAACTTTTGTTGCGTAAATGATACATCAGCACTATATTAGTTTATAAAGTTTTGTTTATAAGAATTTAAAAACAAAAAAAGTAACTAGTAACTAATGTTGTAAAATAAATGCAGTGGAGTAAAAGTACAATACTAGTGTTGTAGTACAGTAATAGTAAAAGTAACATGAAATAGAAATACTCCAATAAAGTATAAGTACCTCAAAATTGAACTTAATTATTTACCTGTTCTACATAAACTGTTGATTATTGTGATTGTTCCCAACTTTGGCTCTTCCTCTTGACCTCTTACGAAAAAGCAGCATCTAGCTGGTTGCTCTCGTCAAATGTCAGGCATCTTTGAGCTGTTAGCAGTTTTCTCTATTTTTAGATTTAAATATTTTAAATAACTGAGGCCAATATAAGTAAAATTGCCCATTATTCCTCAAAAAACAAACAAACAGTCCAAAGATTATTACACATTTGTATAACAGTACTTTTTGTTTTTTTAGTTTTATCTTAGTTTTTTGGTGATCTGATCTTTAGGTTGGTATTAGGTTCAGTATATTATTTGGTTACCATTTGTTTAGCAGCAAAATACTACACAAAAAATCTGTAATGTTATAACATGTCTCCACAGTATTTTAACTTTTCACATTAACAAAGCGTTTGTAGTTCTGTTAATGGTTTTGTTATGGTTTTGATTTCAGGACGTTTTTATAGGTAAGGACCTGAATATTTTTCCCAACAGTTTCCCCAGTTAAAAAAATTTCTGGATTTAATAAAGCATTTTTTCTTCAAAATCACTTTTATTCCACAATTTATTTCATCATCAGGTCTTAAGGCACCCTGAAGAGATGTTACAAGTTGTTCTTTCAAACGTGGGTTCCTCCTAAGACTGTGTAAACATAGCTTTGAATAAGATAATTTCTTGTAAATCTTTGCTTAAATTATTTCTTTACAGTGCACAGACATTGTGTTTTGTGACAAAAATACAGTGTGAATTAAGTAAATATGGTAGATAGTGTATATATATACATTGAAGAGTAATAGATTGGCAGACAATCAGATCAACAGGCTGAAGAAGAGAGAAAACTATCAATCTTTGAGACCCAGATAGATATACAAATCACATAAAGATATACAGTACATAGTTACAGTGAACTTTTTATTTTTGCAATTCTTTTCCAGCACCTCTCCGCCTTAGACGCAAATTTTACACTGTACCTTCTGGATGTGACATTTCAGCCACCAACAACACGCAGCACCCCGCGCGGTGGAGCGAGGAGCGAACTTATCTAGTCCTCGAGAGCTCATTCACAAGTTGGCTATTGCAGTGGAGAGGTGAGTAAACAGTAAGATGGGCAGAAAGACGGACATGCAGACAGACAGACAGCACAAGACTCGGTTGTGGCAAACCACAACACACAGATCTATCTATAATTCCCTAAATATGGCAAATATCACAATGTATTTATAGGTAGAAAGGGACTTTGTAATTGGCATTTCATATACAGGGATATAGTAGTTATACTTGATTATCAAGGTACGTTGCTATGAAGTCTTTGTGATGTGATAATACTCTGGAGATGTGTTGAAAATGTTCTACTTTCTCAATTACACTATACAGCAAGATAAAAATCCTCTCAACATCAGCGATAATACAGTCATTCATCCAGTTTGAAGAGATGAAAACTACACTTCCTGACAGCAGGGAGATGTAAAAAAACAACATAAAAAAGTTTCAGTATCAGCAATTACACAACACCTCCAAATGGCTTGGTAGCAATGGCTATAAGTTATCTAATCACATCAATACTAAAAAAAAAATAAAATAAATGAGGATTGAACAGTGCAAGAGGTGAATGAAAGGATGGATGGGTCAGGAGCAGAGCCTGTGTCTTGTTCTGGGGGTCTTCTAGGAGGTCAGCAAGGAATCATAAAGGAAAGAAGGATCAGAAATGTCATCAAAGCAACATTCAATATCTGTAACTGGCTCTCCTACTGGAAGCCAAATTAATCTGCACAAAAGTTTTGGCCACATCCCAGAATGCTGTCTTTGTGACGTATTTGACACTTCCTTCCTTTTTTATTTTTAAACATAAATCCTTAGCAGACGTGGGCAGCCTCTGCATCAGGTTTCCTTTTACCATCCTCTTTTTGTTTTTACTCAGACACCGTGACCCTGAAGGTGACACGGCCCAGGAACTTATCCCTTTCGTCGTTGTTGCGAAGGTCGGAGCCCTCTACCCTGCACTCCACTACCAGCTCCTTGTTGTAGTCCTCCTTGGTGAGCAGCAGTTTCACAGCCACCAGAGGCTGCACGTAATTCTCCTGCATTAGTGAACAGACATCCATCTGTCAATAATACGTCACAGTGAGGATGTTAGCAGACACGATCTGACCGGGGATAAATACTTACATGAGCTTTCTTGCCATAATAAGGGAAATACATCTTATCAATACGTCCCTCACTGGGGAAATACTGCATTAGAACTGGGGTGTCTCTCTGCAAAAAAGAGCATGGGTTAGTCCACGTAGATATAAAATGAAGTGCATTTAATTAGTTTAAATGATATAAATGAGACGTTTTTCCAATCACAAGACAAGACATGAAGAAAGGAAAAGCTGTTGTTAGTAAAGGGATTTAAATGAAGTAGAAAACATGACGTGTTCTGCTTTAAGGCCTTAAGATTAAAATGACTTGAAAATGGTACTAGGATGGGTTTAGAGGCACCTGCATAATGACCTGTTACATAATAAAAATGTGTTAACGTCCCTACTGGCCTTATCCCGATAATTTACATATTCATCTTACCCTAAAGCCGTCAGTGACAGCATGCAGAAAGAAATCAGACATAAAACAAACAAAAAGAAGGAAAAAAAAAAGGAAAGAAAGATCAACACAAAGAAAATATTGAGAATGTTATGGTCATCAGCTCTTCTGTATGGAAGAAAAAAAAAAAACTACACGTACAAACAAGTAGCATATAGTGTGATCATAAATGTTTACTTTTGCTGTGCAGTTGATATAGGGATCCCCACGAGGCTTCAAGCCAATGATCTGTGAGGTGAGGGAAACAGAGAAGGTTTAAACTGCTTCATGTGTGAAGCCAAAATTGGAAATTAATCAAATTATTGATTTTATTTTGGATATGGAACAAAGGTAGATTGATGGTTGGCAGAGAGGTAATAAAAAGATAAACCTGTAATAGATTTGTAACAGATAGCTGAAATCAGTGAAAGTGGGTGTTACCCTGTTCATTTTCAGCAGAACGCAGGGTCTTCCCTCAGAATATCCAAAGTTGGTGTCAGAAAGGCCGGAGCAGAAACTCAGTGAGCCCCTCTTGAAGCGACAGACTTTCTTTGTCATGTCCTCTGTATCATCCTGCTCAAAATACACTCCTTGAGGACAGTCCTCGTTCTTTTCCTGCTCTGTATCGTTATATCCTGAGATAAAGAGACGGAGATTAACAGAGGTATATTCACTAGTACGTCGTGAATCACTGCAAAAATATCTGGAAGTGGGAGAGTGGAACTCATTTTATTAGAGCTAGCTTTCAATCTGTGTCAGTTATCTGCGTATTGGCGAGAAGTGCACTTACTTTGCAGGAAGGACTCCAGGTGTTGGACATACTCTGCATATTTGAGTGGGTCAGATTTGTTGAATGAAATGTACAGTGAATTTGGACGAATCACCAATCCTGCAACATATTAAAGTAAACAGAGTAAAGCGGGAAATGATCCCAGTCAGAGGAAGTAATGCACAGCAATCATCTGGCCTTATCTCGAATTACACCAACTGAAAACATTCCCGATCCAGCTCCACGGCTGATATCACACAGGAAGATGTTTCAAAACAGGTCGATACAAAAAGCAGCTGTAATGTAGTGCATTATTGTGACGGCATCTCATTGGTGCGAGTATGAATAATAAATGCCTCAAAGAGAAGCTCTGCCAGTTACAGCGGCTGAAATCCTACCGTTCCGGTACGGTGAGAGACACTAACCTGGATGGGGCACGCGGTCTCTGTACCTCGGCACATAGTCGTCCAGAGTGAGCAGCATCACCCACGTGGTCAGGGCAAACATACCAGCCAGGAAGCAGTAGAAAACCAAGTAGAACAACAGAATCAGGGCTGGAGGAAGTCAGAGAAACAGAAGGAGAAAAGAGACATAATGAGAGAAGGGGGTAGAGGTGTGTCATGTATAATTAACTACAAGGCTTAACTACAAATGGGCTCAGACAAATGACTTGTGATTTTCTTCATCTTTCCTCATCTGCAGGCTGAAGAAAACTGTCATTTGAGTGAACTATCCCTTTGACAGAAACCATTTTAGATCAAGGGGGACATGCTACTGCTAACAAATGTAAGCCCATTTTTTTCCATTAGGTGCCCTCCGTTTTCAAATTACACACTATATAGGGGTGATGCTGCAGTGCTTAAATACTTGCTGCCTCATTTACAGAAAGCAGGAGGAAAGAAAAAAGAGCCACAGTTATGGAAACATCTGACTCAAAATGGTTCACCACCATCCAGGCTTTCACGGCACGGATGCCCTCTAAGCTGACAGGCAAAAAAAAAAAGAGATGGACCCCTCAGCTTCCTGCTGTACACCCCCCTTTCTCTCATTCCTCCCCAACAGTATCCCACAATGCACCTGCCTAGTGCGTGAAAGACAGGGAAAGAGGAGAGAGGGAATCCCATTTGACCTTGACAGGCATGCTAATGTGGGCGGCCATGCAACTGCAATGGAGCATCCCACTGCACAGCAGCACAGGGGCCCAGGCTGCCTGACAGCCTGTGTTAGCCTATGGGAGCCGGCTGCTAGAAAGAGGGTGGTGTGTTACTACCACTCTGGAAATAACTGGGGAATCATTACATAAAATGTATGGCCTGATCAGCTATAGATCCAGATCAGGAATGCTGTAGCACACTCCTCTGGTATGATTAGGTAATGAGGGGGTTTTATCTGTACTGTGAATGCAATTTCCTGATAATCCCATTAATGCCGATGGTATGTATTAATTAAAAATGTCTGGAGTTGGGATTTATTATCACCTGGTGGTTTTTTTTCTGCCTATGCAGCAAAGAGAGGCTGGTGCACACCTTTATAGCATCACTCATCTTGGCGAGTCTCGGTACAGGCTTCTCCTTTACTGGGGAATCATGCAGGCCTATGGTGACTCCTCAGCTAATCCAGTCTCTATGTGTCATTTTCATCCATCCATAGACAGACATGTATAGTAGGCTATATATTCAAGTGGCAAACGTCTATTCATCATTACAAAATGTACAGGTGAAGACACCAGATAAGGCGCAAGACCCGTGAATGTCAAAGCACATCCACTAATTGATTCAGATTCTTACCCCAGCTGCTGGCCGTGCGACCCATCAGCTCCCCGGTTCTCGGGTTGTAGATGGAGTCCTTCCAGCTGGACACGTTCTCCTTGTTGGCCGCTTTATCCTCGGTACTCGCCATGGTGATATATATTTTTTTGCGTCCTAAACGTGCAGTTTCTTTTCCTTAAAAAAATGCAGAAAAGCGCAGCGGGCGATGCAAAGAGGCGAAGAAGCCGGCGAGGTGGCGGTGAGTGGTCGGATCAATGGTTGGGAAGGAGTGGGCGGTGTAGAAAGAGGGGGAGCAGAAGG
>OMLM01008657.1:41759-54538 GCA_900302695.1 Helostoma temminkii
GAAGGGGAAGGTGAGGAAAGAAAAAAAAATCTGTGACGTCCACACAAGCCCCGTCGTGGCAGCTGATGCAGTGCGACCAGATGGATCTACATTGGTTACTGAAGGAGACGCAAGGAGACGCAGCATTACGCGCACATATTATAAATAGAGCGCACATTATCTTTCTTATAATCACTTAGATTATAATCGCTCCACGCGTTTGGGAACAAATTTGAGCCTTAATTTTACACATAATGTCTGCTGGCTGCTCGGTCCTCCTCCTCCTCCTCTTCCTCCTCCAACAACAACAACAACATTTTCAGTGTGACATCGAGTTTCAATAGTTAACTTATAAGTCTTTAGGCATCTATAGGACATTTATCATTCTGATGTATTGCAGCTTCATTACGGCTAGTCTGCGTACAAGTCGCATGCACTGAGTCACCAAACAAATAACCAATCCAACGGGCAGGCGTGTGTGTGTCGACAGCACCGGACAGACTGCTGATCTCTCCTGGCTTAGTCCTCACACATTTATATGTACATAATCAGCATATCTGAAGCCGACCTGGAAATTTGTGAGTGACTGGTTGAGCATAAACGTTTGGGGAATTTGCCAATTGTTGTTGCTATGGCAATTGACCAGAATGTGTGTGAGAAAGGGAGACGTTCATTTATATATGTATCTATGTATAAAATATATTTGAAAGTGACAGAAAGCATGTTAAAGAAAGACTTTAAGTGGGTGTAATTCTTTTGTTCATGCTTTGCAGTTTATTACATTTACATATGCATTGTGCTTGTGCCAGTGACTGAAATGAACTGAACTGAGAGAAGGAGCAGGGGCAGAGGCTGAGACAGAGAGGTGAAAAAAAGAATGACAAAAGCTTAACTTCCAACCCCCTGACACACCAGTGAACAATCCCAGTGTGACACAGAGACAGAAAGGAGAAGAAGGAGTTATATAATGACCCTTGATGCAGGGTTCAGCATGTATGGGGGAGGGGGACTGGAGTGGTTGTGTTGCATCCAGTTCCTGCTGTCAGACTGAATTTGTTGCAAGGCACTGTCCATAACGACTCATACAATGCGGCACCAGGCACAATACTGGCATACACACATTTTACTGATTATCATGAGAGCCCACAGCACTGATACATAGGCTAGTCCTGTCTTACTCACTCACTCGAACACATTTTTCTCTTTGAAGGCATCCCACTGGCAAAAAAAAGCCGCCAGTGTTTAAATGAGAACACTTCAGGTTGACAGCTAGAGAAGTAGAGGGAAAGACGTGATGTACTGTATGGATCTGTGTGATGTACACACAACAAATTTCTGCTCTTCGTCTAAAGTGAACAACCACACAATCCTCCCATTGTTTAGAAGAGAAAAAAAAACTTTCTGTGCACTCAATTAGCACCCCCTTCACCATACCAGCACCATGAGCAGGAATACACACCCCATTTGTTCTCAGTCACTCCATCCACAAGCTGCCATAGCAACCCTCACTGTGAGGTTGGTCACATCAATGGGAAGCAATCTCTGCATTCATCAACAGCCTGTGTTTCCGATAATTCCCCAGACACAGGACAATGGCATTTCCCTGGAGCCCATGTGGAGGTAAAACCCCTTTAGGCATCTGTTCACTCACTGACACCTACTGGAAACATGATGACACACTCAAATCGACATAAGCGACTGCTGATCTTTTACACGTTTAATATGAGCACGTTTGTGACTTTTATACAAACACCCCTGTATTTTCTGCACACATGTATTATTTGTTATTTCCCAGCAACCTGGGATGACAATGGCAAATTAAGAATTGAACTGAATGAAGTGCTAGTGTTACAAAGTCTCACACGTGATGACCTGAAAAATCAATTTCAGCATGATGCACAAAATCCATAACCACATTTAAGTTTTAATAAAGACAAACACAATGCAACACCCAGGCAAGCAGGACATTTCTACAGTAACATTCACAGTCAGCATGTTTTTTTAGTTATGTCACATTAGTGTATGAACATTTATTCACAACACAATCAGAACAGTCATCGTTGTCATCAGAGTTCATCAAGTAAAAACACTTGAGTCAAAACAGTATCATATGACATCCTTTTCGTAATTAAACAATTCACATGACACTTAAGCAATCCACATGAACTAGTAACTGGGACAATGGCTACACAGTATACTGACAAGAGACAACACTCCACAGTGTTGAAATCTCTTAGGTCATATCTAACAGTATTTGTGTCCCTGATCAACTTGTTCCTAAACAACATAACAAATCAGTTAGTTGTGATAAGATGAAGACTGTTCCATAGTTATATGGAATATATATCTATCTTACTGTTTAAATCTCTGTCCATGCAAAAAAGTCCTATGTTACACCTGGTAAACATTTGGAAAAACTAGTTTTTCATTTCCTTACCATTGAGATGTTGTCTAAAGCAGAGCATTTTTTTTATTACAGTAATACAGTGGAATTCCCTTATTCAGAGAAAAGCATATTCAATTGGCTTTTGTTCCAGTTACATTTAAACAAAATCTCATGTTTTAACAATGGAAATTAGTTTTACAATAAGTACACACACTTTACGAACATAAAAATTAAGCTGCTCCAGAGTTTCTGAAATGTTTTTCTGAAAACCATGTAGATTCACCTCTCTCACTCTTCATGAACAGAAGGGTCAACCCTCTTTTTTACTTATAGGGGATTATGTATCTGATATGAATAATTTTAATCTGCCACTCTTTTTATTAATACATGGCACGTGATTGCTACAGTATGGCGAGTTCATTAATTAAATACCTGTAAAGTCAGTTATTTGATTCCCCACATGTGAAAATATTCTAAAAAAAATACCATGCTAAGTGGAAAAATACTGTAACACAATGAGGCATCAGTGACTTAAGAGTTTAAATATATTACTGACATTTTGAGTGAGGCCACTATGGTGTGAAGAAATCAAGTACATATATAGTAACTTGTGTATAATTCAAGGCTGTGGAGGTGATCTCGAGCAGACTTCTACTGGACCTTCTTTTTTCATCACTATGTCAGTGCATGTGACCTTCAGCTGTTTGTTCAACAAGAAGAAAAAATTGTTCCCTGAAACTCTATTCCCCCTAGAAAGACTACCAAGTACCCACACCCAAAGCTTGTTTTTGAACCAGGAATTCAATTAACAATTAAGGACTTCAACAATTAACCCTTCACCTTGTGTTTAAAATAACATTGTCTGCTTTCACATGTCTTCATGTCTCCTCATTTGGTGAAACCCCAGACCTCCCTGTCAAGGATTACTGTACCAATTCAAAGAGCGCTGCAGAGCTCTCTCCCAGCTCTGAAAGGCGTGGATATACTTCTGGTTCTGGCTGCCAGCAACCTCCTTTAGTGCACCTTTGGGTGAAAACACCTCATCTGTGGATTGGAGCTTCTTCAGCTCCTCCCGGCTCTTCCAGAAACCTGTAATGACAGAAACAACATGAACACAAACCCATATGTAGCAGGAAATTCTAGAAATAAAAGACTTGCTACTGTGGGTGCAACAAATTAATCTAATCTTTAAAATAGACTGCATCACTGTCTTAAAGGGGCAGAGAAAATATCACCTAAGACCAACTAATGCGTCCCACAACATGATTTGCTTTTGGTCCTTTACACCACCTGCTGTTGTTATAAAACAACAAGAACAAATCCATCTTGTTTATTTGATTAGATTAATCAGTGACTAATGTATAACAAACTAATTACATAATGTGAATAATTAAATGCAAAGCAGGTTACATAACAAACAGCAGCAGTTCATTTTCCTTGGGTGTCAGTGAAATAAAAATAGGACTTTTGAACATTACCTTTCAAAAGAAACCACCCTGTGCTGTAATATTTTTAGAGAAAAACGTGAAGTAAAGAGTCACAGTGAAATATTTAGCTGCTTTAAATCTTATCTGCACAGATTTTGTGCCAACAGCGACGCACAGCATCCGCTTGCTGCAGTAACCTAAAAGACCTGCAACTGTGAGGATTATCCCTGCTACCCAAAAGCATTTTATTTAACTACAGTATTGGTATAAACAAGTTCTGGGTTTAAAAATAAGAATACAGTGCACTGTTCATGAGGTGTGTCAATGTTTTTTGCATACCAACTCCAAGTCCAGCGACAAAAGCAGCCCCCAAACATGACATCTCATGATGTTGGGGTCTGGCCATCTTTTTGCCAAACAGATCTGCAGTCAGCTGCATGATAAAGTCATTGGAAGAAACACCACCATCCACCCTGATAAGACAGACATACAGAGCACGCTGTTACACTGCAGCACATTTACTGTAATAGTATCAGAGAAACATACACCTATAATGGATTGCCAATAAAAGCTGAACTGCATTAGCAGGAGCAGTGCAAGTTCATTCTGTTACACCCAGTTTGTTGGATCGGGTCCAAATCCTGTGATTTGATACTGAAGTGCAGGCTGGCATATCAAACAGATTCCTCGCCTGGTCAGACAGAGGCTAAAGGTCTGTGTTGAGGCTTTGTCACCTGTCAGTGATCACATTCTGTTTAACTGCACAGTACAAGTGAGCTGTACCTGATCTTTGTGATGGGGATGTGCGTTTCTCTTAGCATCGTTTCATACAGCTGCTTGTTTCTGCAAAGAGCAGAGCACGCAGAAAGAATACTGTATCAATTATCACAACAGAGAAAGAATGGTGCAAAAAAACATCACCTTAAAATGATTCACCTGAAGGCAATAGACTCCAGTATGGCACGGACCAGATGGCTTTTTGTGGTTGAAGGTTTGAGCCCCATGAGGGAAGCACAAGCTTTAGGATCGTTCAGAGGAGCCTTTACATAAGCAAAGCACATACGCAAACAAGTCAAACGTTAGTAAGTTAATGACATGTCATGAAATTCAACATAAGCTCTGCAACATAAAATGAAACTTATTCTCTGGCCGTAATGAGAGCAGCTATAAAGTTTTACTTAGTTACTATATGTAGCTCTTAATTAAATAACCTTTATGAATTATTTTGTGATCACAGTTTTGCATGTAAAACACGAACATTCAGGACACACACTTACAAAGTCAGTTCACAGTAGGAGGGCAGAGAAAGAAAGAGACACATTACCATGTTACACAGATTACAGAGTTAACAAAGGAGAGAATGTTAATAAAAGCCTGCAATAGCTAAATCTTAATAAGTGCCATTAATCCCAGTACACCTACAGTATATGTGCTACACTAGATACACATATGGTTTTGCTTTGAGTGAGCACACACACAGTGAATACATCAAAATACCAACTGTGTATAAAAATAAGCAGCTCTCTGCACAGACATGTACTCATACAGATGTACCTGTAGGCCACTGAAGGAAGGCACAAAGCACACTCCATCAGAGTCACTGACACTGTGAGCCATGGCACTGGTTTCCTGAACATCAGTGAAGAGCTCTGCAACAACACACACAGATTTCACCCATTAAATCTATCAGTTAGTAATTTATTCAGTGTAAAGCAGGTATTCACCTAAACAGTTAAGTAGATTTAAACTTTAAATATCCATACATTTCTTGCTTTATGCCAACAGAACAAGCTGGAAACACAACACTGACATACAGTACAGTCATGTTGAGTAAGTTAATAAACGGAGGAACACAGTCACTCATCTTCTTTTAGATCTGTTTTTGCCCTCCACCAACTCCTTATGGAAATATTGTTTATTAGGTGGTACATTTTATCAGAGCTGCTGCTGCAGTCAACTCCAAAACCAAAACAAAGAGCTAAATCACTGTACAAAGCTCAAGTTAAATAACATCCTTCACAATATTCAACACCACGATACCATTTATCAAAACTTTAAACACCCATCGTATCCAGCTTGCTTACCCAGCTCCTGTGCCCATTTGATGGCTTTGCCCGTGTCTGCTGCATTGCCTTCTGCCAGGTATACCACCTCTGGGCCGATCTTCCACCCCACCAGAGGATAAAGCCCTACACAGGGCAAGAAACAATGGCTTTTAATGTGCTGGTAAGGATAAATGTGTTGAGCTCTTCCTCCTCCTGCTCTATTTGGGTCTTCTACTGCAGAGGTCCCCAACCTTTGTCTGATATGGTATCTTCTGGTTTCTGACTGGCTGAACACACCTGATCCAGGTAATCAGCTGCAACAAGCAAGGCAGTTGGCCTTGGGGACCAGGGTTGGGGACCACTGCTCTGCTGTACTGTCTGCTGTGTAGCAGACAAGACATTCATGGAATTCACTGAATGATTAGAAGAACCTCACTGAAAAATATTTAGAATATCTCTGTACTGCTGCTGGTGCTGTTCTGTGACTGTGTGTTCACAGGAAGCCTTTAAAAACACCCTTCCACAATATGATACATTTGAAGCATTAAAAAAGTTTTTGTTTAAAGTTGCACACTGTAGATTTACTATGTGTGTGTTTTGATTTACCTGTTACAGATGTGTGTGGTTTGCTCCCGGTGTTGATATCCATGAAGGTCCCTGTTCCCATGGTGATCTTCACATCACCAACATCGAAGCAGCACTCTCCAAACATGGCAGCCTGTTGGTCGGCCATCTACAGATAAAGTCAGCGGTGGGTAGTAAAAAAAAAACTACATTTGAACATATTGAACAAGAAAATGTTTTAAAGAAATTTTCACTGAGAAGTATAGAGTCATTTACTGTACAAAACTATGTCAAATGATGCCACATTTCATGTGTTAGTACTAAGATATGTGTACATTTCTATCCTTTAAACACTTATAAAAATTATATTTCAGCTGGATTAGACACAGTAAACACATCTTACAGCTGATAAGCTAAATACCGCTCATAAATATCCTGTTTTACAACATCGTGGTGGTGACACGTGGGCAGAAAGTTTTCTTTTTTTTTTTTTTTTACAACCACAGAGATAAGTGTGTCTGAAGCCAGCACAACAACTCACCACTGACATTATGGGAATGGGCACTCCGAAGATAGATGGGTCTGTGGAACCAAAGTTGTGACTGGAGCATCATGAGAGACAATGTAGATGTTAAAAACATCAACAATAATCTGGGACAGTTCAGATGTTTCATATACTGGGACTAAAATGTGTGATTTTATATTCACTTAGAGCATCGGTTATTGTTCTGTTGCGGCTTGTGACCCTTTAACACAAATTCATTTGGGAGAACTTGTCACAGGGTGCATGTAAAGCTTATTTTCCTGTCACTGTTACAGAAACGTTTGAGTCAGGAAAAAATGAAAAAAAGAGAGTATTTTATGACAAGATTGCACTAGCAATTATCTCACAACCCCTTGTAAGGAGCCTGACCCCGAGACGGGCTGTTGACTAAGAAACATGTACTAAACAGTAACAAAATTGCAACACAGTATACTGTAAGTTGGAATTGAAAAAAATACTGTTGGCTCACCTGGTATTTTCTACTGTGGGGAAAATAGAGAGAGGCAGTGAAACAAGCGAGCAGAGGAAGCCACTCCAACACATCTGTGAAAAAGTCACATTACAGAAATGTAAAAAGAAAATGTCACCACCAACACAGAGAGAAACACTAAACAAGGAAGTACACAACACCTGATAGGAGTCAAAAATCCCTGTTGAACTGGCATTAGAGTAGTCTGTGGCATGGACATGTCCTGTAACAGATTACAGATGTATTAAAAATGTCTTTTCAAAAGGTAAAAAAAACTCAGATGAGCTCCAAGCTCCCAACAAATTATTAAGAACATTTCTGAGGAATTACATTGTAATAGGATTGGAAACACACAAAAAACACTCTGTGTGGATCTTAAAATCCTGTTAAGACGACGTTTAAAATGAAGCTGACCAGACAAATTACATATTACAGCGCTGCATAAAAAGAAATTGTGCTCACAGGGAACATGGCATTAACATGAGCTCCAAACCCACCGTTTGTTAGTTTGAACAGCAGCCAGGTGTCTATTGTTCCAAAGCAGCAGTTACCTTCAGCTACAGCTTGACGGACCTGGAACAAAAGAGAAACATGATGTGAATGAATGAATGCTGGGCTGAGAATACAATCTCTCTGAGTTTGTTGAAATGGTAAGGCTTGATTTTCCTTTTTGTAGAGAGCCATTTAACACTCACAGCCTGGAAGGGATTTAGTTGAGTGCTTTGCTGGATTATTACCAGCATTATTTATATGACAGAATGTTTGTTTGGACATGACTACAGTTCCTGAAAAAACAAGACCCTAATTTTTCATCTAATCATATTCTACCAGGTTAGTTCGTGGCCTTTACTTTAGCGTTTCCAATGTACACTTTCTGGATTCATGTTATTTGACCTTTTCACTAAAAAAAAGCTATTTTGGCATCAGTTCCCACTGTGGCTCTGTGTAAACACTGGTTCAGGCCAGAACACCAGTAGCAGTGTTTACTAAAGTCAACATGCATGACAAATGTTTTAGCTTCATCTGCTGCATTTAATATCAGCGTACACACATACACACACCTGCTTGAAGTGTGTTAATGCCCAGACGAGGCGAAGGGTAACATGCTGAGTGGAGAAGACGATAAGACTCGCTGCAAGCAACCGCTTCTGTCTGCTCAAGAAGTACAGCATCTTCATCACAGCATGGATTCCCTGACGTTGTAAAAACAATGAAAACCATCCTGTATTATGTCATCAATCCTCATCGCGTGCCTTATAAATCAAAGGAAATATTGCAAAGACTAACTTTCATGGTGCAGGATCTGTTCCAAGACTTCACCAGGTCTGCAGCACGCTGATCCTGCCAGCTGATGAAGTTATGGAAAGGAACTCCAGTTTTTCTGACAGAGGAGACAAGAGCAAGTAAAATGAGCCAGGATGGAAAAGAACAGGAAAAATTCAGGTTGAACAAGTGGACAACTGTGATCTTTTCAAGTTTGCCTACAAATCATAAAGACATTTAATTTTATTCGCTTTACCTGTCCCATGTTGTAAAGGTGCCTCGTTGAGTTGAGATGCCCAGGGCCTCTATCTGCCACATTTGTACTCCTGCGTCTGTAGCCAGGACATGCACACACAAATGTTTACGGCAAGAAACATGAATGTGCAACCTGGATATGGTCAGAGTCAGAGTCAAACATCCTGCATATGTTTGTCCTGTCCACTTTTTTACAAACCACATCCAGTAGAGATATGATAATTTTAGTATAGTCAACTGTTCTAATATAGAAGCAGGTAGACGTGTTTCAAACCTGGAGAAATTTCTGGCTTCAACATCTATAATAAACATGAAGTTCAATCAGTACCTTTCTTAACAAAATATACACTTGTGCTAATTAATGCTGAGGTGTCATCAGCTCACTCTGATTGATCAAATCTACCTAAAAAGATTAGCATAGCAAGTATTGGTGCTTTACTTGTTGTACATATATGCATTTTGGTGCAACTGGTGCAGCTTTACCTTGCACAGCTCCCTTGACCACAGTGACAAACCCGTGCCATAGTGTGTCTGGGTCCATCTCCACATGTCCTACCTCTGGATACAGTGGGACAACCTGAAGAAGTGTTTACAAGAGCAAGAAACAAAACGATCAGCCATACAATTATCTACAAAAGCACAACCTAAAATATGAGTATAAGTGTAAGAGGAGTACCTTGGAGGTGCGTGATCCTCGGATCTTTGCCTCCTTGTCATAGACGTGACATCTGATTGAAGTTGTACCGACATCTACCGACAAGATGAACTTTTCCTTATTGAATCCGTTCCTTTGACTCTCCATTGGAGAGAGGTTTGTATATATTTTCCTGAAATGACTCCCAGAGTCGTCCAGAGTCAGCTCATATTGGTCTCGTATGAAGTTTGGACGGATGACGTGACCCGACAACACCTTATTTGTACCGGGTGGTCTGTCGTGTTGAGGCTGAACGTCGACCTTCGGACCGTGGTTTCGTCAAAGTCCAGTGCCAGTTCTACCTGTCCAAGTCAACACATCGGTAAAGCTGCTTTCTAGTGTCGAATAAAATACACACTGTGTAAAACATGACGAGGCTCAGTTACTCTGCTAACCAAAAAAATCAGCTACTATACACAAGTTTCTGGCGGAGTCCCCAAACACGCAAATGAAGACTTAGTAAAAGTTGGAAAATATTCAAAGATTAGATATTAAGAGCTACAAGTTGGCCAATTCACACTTGACGCTAAGCTAACGTTTAGTTGGCTGCTTGGCTAGCTGTCAGAAATCTGAGGTAAGCGCGTTAGTAGCTTCGATTAAAATTCCCAAATAGTCACTTCCTGTCACTAAAATTTACTCACTCCTGCCCAATATCGACCCAGCGTGTGTTCATAGCTGTGGAGCTGGTGCAGTGAAGGGTTAAGGAAGTAGTGAATGCTAGTGTGAAAGCTCATAATGAAACTGAAGCGCCATTCCTCGTCGGCACCCGTACCGGACAGCGCACGCCTACGTAAAGTGCGGATGTGCTTAGCTGCGGTATCTCAGCTGTACCTACTGTGATTGTGCAATCGTGCACAACTAGATTTAAGTTAGTGCTGTGTGGTCTTACAGCTGCGAACTAACTGCATTAACTAGCAGTTAACCTATAATTACATGAGAAACCATAATGATACCTCCAGTCATTGTTTAAGTGGTTGACTTAAAATTCAGCAACATGTCACTTTGTTTTTTATTTAGGCAATCTCTCAGAAAAACCTTTAATTATCGACTACGCCTGGACAATGAGCCATTTGCTTGATACCAAAGTCTTTTTAATTTCTCTTAAAGAAGAATGCCTGACGTTCACTGCATGGTGGATGTTATAGTTTGCTGCTGTTCTCAATGTATGCATATAAATTCAATCAATTTGTGGTGCGTCAACCTAAGTGTTGTAACGAATTCACCTTGGTCTTCAGAAAATTGTGAGCATGACCCACTACTTCTTGTGATTATTCTGTAATGGAAATTATAAATTGATAATTGATTATTTGACAAAATCCTAAATTTATTTTGGAAGTAACTTGTAGCTGAAGCTCTGCTCATAGTCATGATTTTACAGACACATTTATTCCTGCAAGATGTAAAATAAAGAAGTTGTGTCTGATGGTTGTGTTGAAGAAGACAAAGTAAACACATCTGTTTTTAAATAACTGCTAATTTAAAACGAACATGACTGTAATGAATGACAATAATAATAAATAATTTAATTGATTATCTTTTTTAAGAGGGAAGGCCCGAGACTGTCTCATCAAGTGTAGACATAGTGAATAGATAGGGACAGAGCAGGATGAACCCACTGAGAACACAAATAAGAAAGAGGAAGAGGAAGACCAAGATGAGCGAGATACAGCAAACATCACACACCATGTCTGACTGAAAATCTGAACAATGCCAGTAACCAAACTGCATCTTCAGGTTCACAGATGGACGCTGTCATTGAAGTATTAGGAAGAGGAGCCACTGTAACTGTATCCTGGGAAAAGAACGAGAAAGAGAACCAGTGGAAGTGATCAGATTACTGTGAAACAGATGATAGTTACTTTACTACTGAATGATTGTTTTTAGAATTGCAGATAGACATTGTCACTAAAGACAATAAAAGTACACCCACAGTCACTGGAACCTTTGAGAAGAAGAATGTGGAAGGAAATTAAAATAAAACAACAGATGTGAACAGATGATTGCAAAAGAGAAAACAGGTAAAAGCTAGGGACTATATTTATTTAATATTCTACCCAAATAACACAGATTCTGTTTGTTGTGATAAATGGAAAATGGTATGTTGAGACGTCCCCATCATTCATCAGCAAGATTCATTAGCTAATTACTTCATGGCACAAAGTCTCCTGGTTCAAGACATCTGACAGTTCTTCTTCAGCTGGTTTTATAATGTCATCTGCGAGAGGTGTTTGAAGTCCATCAACTCAATACTCAAGTAAAAGTAAAAAAGTATTTGCCTAGAAATAACAATTAACTACAGGTATAGGTACCCTTTATTTTGTCTACTCTAATAAAAGTACAAGTTTTAGAGTTTACCTAAAGTACAACAGTAAAAGTACTCCACCAGGAAACTGTATTTTATAAAATGATGAATTTACTGCTTTTGATAACATAAATGTAACATAAAGTCTAGTTCAGATTTGTTTGACAAATTCTCAGGTGAAAAACTTTGGTAAAATGTTTTGCTACCTACAAATTAACCCCTGTCTATAGAGGCAGAGGTTGACTATATATATCATACATCAGCATTTTATTAGTTTATAAAACATTTTATAAAAATGTAAACCTGCAAAAAGTATCGTAACGTGAAGTGGTTGATATTTTCCTCTGAGCTGTATTGGAGTAAAAGTAACATCAAATGGAAATACTCCCTCTGGGATTAATAAAGTGTTTTGAATCTTGAATGCACAAGCACATCACAAATGTACTTAAGTACACTACTTGAGTAAATGTACTTAGTTACTTATGACCTCTGTTTGGGAATTACAAAGTCATGTAAGACATTAGAACAGCTGATATAACATTTGGTCTGATTTGAGAATTGTGCTTTTTGGCAGACAAAGACGCCAGATTTTTATTTCAGAAGAACGTCCCATAAAACGCAACAAAAATTTTTAGAAATATTCAACAACATCATCTCCATCCAATTTCCTGGTGAAACTGAAGGCCCAAGCAAAGAGTGAGAGTTTTAAAAACCTGTATTAAGATTTACTTCCAAACTGCCCAGTGGTGTCAAATGTGTGAAACATACACAGCTGATTAAATTTAGTAAAATATTATTAAATATCTTTACAGTGTTTAAAAATGCATTAATGGATATGTTAAACTACTATT
>OMLM01008657.1:61797-83506 GCA_900302695.1 Helostoma temminkii
TCCACATAACACATTCCAGATTGTATTCAGGAAAAATGGATGTTGGGTTCTTTATGTGAAAAAAACACATGTAGATGTTATCAGTGAAAGGAAAAAAGCCAGTATCAGGGAAGGTCTGGGCTTGCAACACTGCCCATGGCATGAATAATTTGCATATACAGTATGTGAAGATAACGTCAACCCAACCCATATACAGTATGTGAAGATAACGTCAACCCATTAATATACACCAAATATATTGGTCAGTGAAAACAGTGAATTTGTAGTTTTGTCATATAAAGGTTTAATCCAATTGACACATTACAGATTTTAGTCTTTGTTTCATTTTAAACAAGAGTTTAAACATTTCTAAAAAGTGCGGTTTGCATAAATTTGACTTGTCTGGATTGTGTTAAGTGTATTCATGCACTTTCCACAACCAAATCTTCAGGGTGCATTAACCAAAACATTTGTGCATTTTCCTCCAATGCTGATTTGTTTTATTTTTAACTTAAAAAAAGGAATTTTTTATTTTTATTATTACTTTCTTTTCTGTGTATGTATGTTTAACAATGTTCAAACATATTTTACTTACTTTACTTATTTTTGTGATAATGAAATGTAGTTCATTCATTCATTCATCTTCTATACCGCTTAGTCCCCGCAGGGGTGAAATGTAGTTCATATACTACAAAAGTAAATGACTGACCTCCTTTGTCCTTCTGAAGCTACAAAATGGAATTATTAACTCACAGTGACCTAAATTAAAGTTGTGGACTAGACAGATCCAGAAACATCAATGAAAGTTTCAACAAGTAAAACACTTGTGGCAAAGACTGTAAACAAAGTGATACATCTCTGTTTTTCTTTGTAGTTACTGCACTTGTGAAATAATGAAGACAGGAGAGGTTAAGATTGTCAACCAGGGCCTGGAGGATGAGATGGTAAATGTCACTTTCTAGACTAACTTTTCTTTGTTTTACTTTGTGTCGAACAGTGACTGTTGTTTTCTTATCTTAATATAATCTCCAAAACAGTAAATTTGTGTAAAGGGAAAGAAGAGTATGGTGTGTGTTTTTATTTGGGTTTCTGGATACAAGTGTAGTGACAAGATTTAAGTGAAATAGAGGTATCAGCCACAACATTAAATCTACCCAGTGGTTATAGTGTTGTGGTGGACAGGGGCAAGGGTGGGAAGATGGAATAGAATAGTGAGTAAAGTCCATTTAGCTGCTTCAGTTTCAGGATCCTGTAATTCTGTCATGATGTAATGGGACACCTTAACAAAACGAGGGCAGTTATCTCACTCAACCTAACATGATGTACTTGTATATTATAATGTTTCATTGTATCGATATCCTCTTACAAATCACAGAGCAGTATATTTACTATATTTACCTTGAGTGCATGTCCATGCAGGAAGTGTGGGGGTACCGACCCTGTCTGTGGAAGATGATCTTAGTGGGTGTAGGTGTTGTGTGCTCTTGTGGTCTTCTACTGCTGCTACTTTACTGGCTGCCAGAGTGGGCCGTAAAAGGCACCTGCACACAAACGTCACTGGAAGACGCTGGCATACTGCTGCTCAGGACCACGGTAGGAAGATGTTACACAAAATTTACTTTATTTGTAGTCAAAAGAGTACATACTTGAAGCAAGACACATTTCAAATTTAGCTTTGGCATGTGTACTGTGAACACTACAAATAAAATATTCAGTGTCACCTCTTAGCCAAGTAATAATTTAACTGTGTATTATTATCGCAGGATGAGTTCAGACAGTGGTTTCGAGCCAAAGTACACACGATGCTCGCTCCAGGGAAGAGACCTTTCGACAGTGTGGATCTTCACCCCTCGGATCAGCTGCTGAATGGAGTTGGAGATCACAGCGCTGGTGCTGTGCACGAGGAGCATCATGGCAAATGTGCTCATAAACAGTCAGTTCAGGTACCTCAGAGGAAAATTGTTTTAACCTTTAAATAATTAGCTGCTCTTATAAAGCGAAGTGCAGGTTATTATTCTTGATCAAATGATCTTTCAGAATAATTGGTTGTATTTTGAGACATATTTAAGTTTAAAATTTGGAATATAGATCAGAAATTAGGTAGTTTTGATTTTTTTTGTTTTTTCAATAAATATTTTTCCTCCTTAGATCTACTACTTCACCCACCACAGCACTAAGTACTACTGGAACGAAGTGATACAGAACTTTGAATTCTATAGGTACCAATCCCACTGAAGACCTTTATCAGTGTTTCTTTCTTTACAAGCTATTTTCTAATCCTATGATAACAACCATGATACAGTAAACAGTGCAGTATTTTCATATAACTCCAGCGGAACTTAATACATGTGGCTTTTCTAGAGGGTTGGAGGATGTAAATGTGAGCTGCTCAAGCATCCACTGTGACCACAGCTCAGGACTTTCTAAAACACTGCAGAACTACAGGTGCACAACATACCAAGACACACACACACACACACACGTTTACCTTCATGTTGTTCATATGTTATTATACAATTCTGTTAATCTCTTCACATGCTTGTGGAGGAAGTGTCAAGTCATAAAACAGTGTTATCTATTGTCATACTCCCGGGTTAAAAATTGTTTGAAATTTTTTATCAGGAGGTTGTTTTTCGGGGAGAATGAGATCGCTGTAAGAGTTCCCTCTCTATTCAAGCTCCTAATGAAGGAGGTGAGTTAAAAGCTCCTAGCGTAAAATCACATTCTTTTTTTGCCTAGTAGTAAATGTATCATTAGTATTCTCTCTGTTTCCCTTCCTCCATCAGGTCTTGAATCCTTTTTACATCTTCCAGCTCTTCAGTGTTATTCTGTGGAGTATAGAGGACTACTACTATTATGCTACAGCCATAGTTTTAATGTCTGTCATTTCAATAGCTACCTCATTGTATACTATTAAAAAGGTGAGTCTTGCCTGAGCTGAGAAAAAGTATAAAGTGAACTGATAGAGATACAAAGAACATACGGTTTTAGCAGTTTTTCTGTGGAAATACTTGATTATAATAATGAAGTAATTGTATATAATCCTTACTTTCCTTTGTGTGTTTTGAGAAGTTTTTCCTTATTGTCTTTTTATTTCAGCAATATGTGATGCTGCATGACATGGTGTCGACACACAGTGTGGTCCGTGTTTCAGTGTGCAGAAGAAATAAAGGTACATTTGCTTTTTGATTATAATGCATTGCTGGATATTATGAAAAGTAATTGAAGCTCTTTTTTATTATAATGCACTTATGGTGTAATTGGTACAATGTTTTTGTCCTATTAACAGTTTTCCTGTTTTTGTCAGTACAGTATTAATGCATTAATAACATCACTGATGTGTAATAGCATGACCTTCTTATTGTCACTGGTCACAGATATTGAAGAGGCCATGTCAACAGAGCTTGTGCCCGGTGATGTCATCATTATTCCAGCCAATGGAATGATCATGCCCTGCGACGCCGTGCTCATCGATGGGAACTGCATTGTAAACGAAAGCATGCTGACAGGTTGCATTTCCATATGGCCACTTCCACCTTATACCTGACAGCTTGTTCAGTTTCTGTTCTGTTCGCTCAGATCCTGATTTCTGACCGCTGATCTGACATTCAAAAGGACTTGATCTAATAAATCATAATACACGACAAACTGTAGCACCAGTAGTTCCTCAAAACCTTTTGGCTTGTGACCCCTTCCATAAAAGTCAGGTTGGGTCTGCATGTCACATAAATAGGAGCTGTTAGAGGTTCCACCACATATTTCTCATATAAACATTAAGTAACTTCTTGGACCTAAAAACTTATTAAAGTTATTAAAATGAACAGTATGTGAATACAAAAGAGTATTTTGTTACACATTGGGTTACCAATAGCTGTAGTACTATTGACTTAGGTTTACTGAAAATAAATGATTTAACAGAAATGTGTGGAAATGTAACAAATTACTGTATATGGGGTTATCTGATATTTAGAGCTTTTTCTGTGTACACACTGCAGCTATTCATCTATCTGAGGAACTGATGGTTTATTCTCTCTTTACCTTTAGGAGAAAGTGTGCCTATTACCAAGACTGGCCTACCCAGTTCAGGCGATGAGGCTGACACGAGCTACAATATGGAAGAACACAAGCGACATACCCTGTTCTGTGGTACCCATGTTATCCAAACCCGCTTCTATACTGGTGAATTGGTGAAGGCTGTTGTTGTCAGAACAGGTGAGACCAGGAAAATCTGGGAGCAACACCTTATGGCTTAATGAAAATGGCTTTGATAATAATACATCATCCTCGTACCTCGAGTCTCGTACCTGTAATTTAACCAAAAAACCTCTGTGTCCCCAAAGGCTTCAGTACAGAGAAAGGCCAGCTTGTACGGTCCATCCTTTACCCAAAACCCACGGACTTCAAGCTGTACAGGGATGCTTACCTGTTCCTGCTGTGTCTGGTGGGGGTGGCAGGGATCGGCTTCATCTACACCATCGTCGTCAGTATCATGAACAAGGTATTGCTGCTCTTACAGAGGCCTAAATGCCTAAATATGCTAAATGCAATTCAGTGATAATTGTTTCTTGATCTCATCCAGGTTCCTGTTAAAACCATCATTGTTGAGTCTCTGGACATCATCACCATCACTGTGCCCCCAGCCCTACCGGCAGCCATGACAGCTGGCATTGTGTACGCACAGCGGCGCCTAAAGCGGGTTGGCATCTTTTGCATAAGTCCCCAGAGGATCAACATATGTGGTCAACTTAACCTGGTTTGCTTTGACAAGGTAATCTAAACCACAGCTTTCATTTCTTAGAGTGTGATTTAGTTTTCTTCAGGATTGAGGACATGCAGTTTATATAGTGGGTTTCATTCTCAGTATTCACCAAGCGTCTCCGGACCTTGTCTGCTTGACTTGGACTGAAATAAGTCTTGACAAGCAAATGTGAAGCATCTAAATCCCCCTTTGAGTTCAAAAATTAAAATGAATCATGGTGTCTTAACACACTGCTGTCGTTGAATAATGTATCCACAAGCATAATTGCGCAAGCTTGATTATCTTGAAAGCAGAAGCATAGATGAATAGACTGCACTAGCTTGTTTTGACTTCTAAATATTCAGGAAAGCTGAATATACCATCAGATGTTCTTTAAAACATAATTCAATAGCAGGTAAATAAATTTGATGTTGTTAATGTGATATAATCTATGAGTGAATTAGATTAATAGATTAATCAATGAGTGAACTGAGAGAAAACTGGAAACAGCAACAAAAACATTAATATTTGCTTGTTTCTATTTTTTAATAATAAATTGTGTATGTTTTTGTTTTGGACTGTTGGACTGACAAAAATAAGCAAACTAAAAACTGCAGACGTGCTTTTGACATTGTCACCTTTAGTTGAGAAAATAACTTCCTTGTTGTGTCTTTATGAATTTGACAGAATATGTTTTTAAACTGTTCTTTGCTTAGTAGACATTTTTGTGGTTGGGCAGAATTAGCCATATATAACATATTTTAAGAAGATCATGGTAGTCTTATTTTGCAATCTTTATTTCTGTACTTCTCTTTAAGTATAAATGCATGTTGTTATATTATATATATATTATATATTAATACAGCACCTGTGTTGGTGTGTCTGTTTTTACACCTCAGACAGGTACTCTGACAGAGGATGGTTTGGACCTGTGGGGTATTCAGAGAGTTGAAGGCAGCAGGTAAAAGGGTTTGTTGTACTTTGCAAACAAATTTCTATAACTGAATAAGTGTGAATCAAAGGTTTGGAGGGATGTGATGACAGAAGCAGGAGCAAATGTAAAGAAAAATATTTGACTTTTCCTTCCTTTTTTCATTTTAAATAGACATTTTTACTGTAACAGTCTTTATAACACTTTTAGATATTATAATCAGAGTGCAGGATGTTATCTGAAAATACTGGATTTCTAAATGATTTTGCGTTTATCTGATGATCAGACATGATTCCTTTATCTGTTAGGTACTGAACTTTTTAGTTTACCAGAAATTATACTCCTGTGCTGCTGTTTCATCTAGAAACACTTTCTGAGTTGACTCTTCAGAACATTTGCCCACCTTAAACAAAATAACAGAAAAGTCAGTTTGGTCTACATCTGTTATCCTATAAAACTGTAGAGAGAAAGATTCACAGAAGCCAAGAGCTATGTTGTGTTTTTGTTTGTGTTATGAGCTATGTTTAAATCTGCTAAATAACACGTTGTTCTGTGGAAACAATCTATTGACTGCAGAAACAGGATTTGTATCTGTCAGGAGAATTTTGATAGTGTTTTTACTTAATGTTATTACTGACCGCAAGAGTACTTATATGACCTTATATTTGTACAGACTGCTGAGTCAGACCCTGTCTCTCCATTACAGCTTTTCTCCACCAGAGTTTGATGGAGCTAAAGAAAGTCTGGTTAGCTCTGCATTTGTGGCCTGCATGGCAACCTGCCACTCACTGACCAATATAGAGGGCATACTCTCCGGAGACCCACTAGACCTGAAGATGTTTAGCGCTACAGGATGGGTAAGGAACTGGGGTCAGTGTTTGCACCAAGCATACTTAGTCACAGGCAACAGAACTGGCATGGATACCAGTCTTTACATTACATATGCAGCACCGCACTCTTTGCTTCGGTGTAGAAAGTTGTGTAAATGGTTAAAGTCTGCTACCATGGATACTCCACCATCAAGCAGAAATTGTATTTTTGTTTAGGTGCTGGAGGAACCCACAGAGGAGGAGACTTCACTTCACAATCCCATAATGCCCACAGTTGTGCGACCTCCGAAGCACAACATCCCTGAAGCAAATCAGAACAACCCAGTAAGTCAGAGCATGGTGCAGTTACTATCCATGTTATTATTTTGTTATCAATATGTGTGTTTATGGCTATAAACAAATAAATAAAAGGTTGTGTGTAAATTCAGAATTATATTGTCATTCAGTCCTTTTTACAGGAGCTGTTAGAATTATCAGTACATTTTTATTAAAGCTTAATGATTCTTAAAGAAAATAGCTTTGAATATACTTTTTCACTTTGCTATCTGTCTTTATGCTATGCTAACCAGCTGTTGGCTGTAGATTCATATTTAGCATCTTGTTCATAGCATGAATATGAGCAACCAAACCTGTTTCCCAAACTGTCAAACTATTTTCTTTCTATTCTGGTGGTGAAAAACGATGCATGTGAATATTTTGTTGTTACTGACCATGTTTGTGTGCAACGTGACTTTTGCTCATCAGTCTCCTGAGATTGGTATCGTACGTCAGTTCCCTTTCTCCTCGGCGCTGCAGAGGATGAGTGTGGTGGTCAGGAGTTTGGGGGAAAAACATATGGATGCATACTTGAAAGGAGCGCCAGAAGTTGTGGCCAGCCTCTGCAAACAGCACACAGGTCAGACACTTACCCTGCATGCACGAGGCTGGGAATCATATTTTTTAACATAATACACACAGTGATAAAAATGTCTTTAAGTATATTTAATCTCTATATCTCTTCTCTGCCTATTAAACAAATTCCTCACACATGTAAAATATGTTTTTCTCTTCAGTCCCACTGAGTTTCACAGACACGCTGGAGACCTACACCAGGCAGGGCTTCAGGGTTATTGCCTTGGCACATCGACAGCTGGAGTCCAAACTTTCCTGGCACAAAGTCCAGAGCCTAAGCAGGTACCTGTCCATCCACACACAGCATTGCCCACAGTATATATGACTACTGACTGACTACTGACTGACTACTGACTGACTACTGGCTGAAACATCCCATAGTAGTTAAAAACAATCGCGTTTTAATGTTGACTTTGTTCTGATAACTGGACGTATGTGGATCAAATAAGCAAATTATTCTAATATTTACAGTTCTCAGCTGTGGAGCAGGAAATGTTCACTTATCTATAATATGTACAAACTGCACCTTGTGGTGTCAAGTTCAGACTCAAACCACTGTATGACTACTACACGACTCACTGTTTTACATCCACAATAACATGCAGGGAGAAATCCATCATAGAGCAAGCATTTACAAGATCAATTTTAAACACTAACCTCAAACGATCACAACGCAGCATTATCAACGGATATGGTGCAATTTGATCATATACTCAAATTGCACATTAACCCGATTTAATATGAGCTTATCTCACAAGATTTACAAGTCCATATTACTTCAAGATTAAAAACTATTTGCTGATGTCATGAAGTCATTCCGATAAATTTAGAAAATTATTAACTAAAGTACAAATTGACAAGAATGTGTAGCAGGAAGTCAAGGTGTCAAAAAGGAAAGAGATGTATAAAACTTATCTTGCTGTTATGTTATTGATTCTGTGAAATCTGTAAATCTACAATCTGTAAAAAGATCATAAAGAGATGAATTCTGTGCAGGACTAGTGAAAAATAAAAGGTTACATTGTGATTGATTGCTTTTAGGGATCTGATAGAGACCAACATGGAGTTCCTTGGTTTGATCATCATGCAGAACAAAATCAAACCAGAGACTGCTGGGGTTTTACGTGAATTACGACAAGCTAACATCCGCACTTTGATGGTTACAGGTAACCCCTAGCTCAGTGATTTTTCTCACCCACTTGTGACTGAAATAATAAATTCTGTACATATTAATTTTCCTTTATTCTCCTGGGTTGTTTGTTAGGTGACAACATGTTGACGGCCATATCAGTTGCTCGAGACTGTGGCATGATCAGTGCACACGAGAAAGTCATCATAGCAGATGCTGTACCCCCTAAAGATTTCTACCCGGCTAGCATCACTTGGCGTTACACTGAAAACTCTGCACCAACTGTAAAGGACAGTCAGGTAAGGTAGAAAGTCTCCAGTCACCAGTTTTATGTTTTAAATACATCAGTACAACAGATGCAACATTTACATGGACTCACAGTTAGCTCTTCATTTAAAACCCAATTTTTCCACATAATTACAGATTATTGCAACAAGCAATTCTCTGACTTCACTGCACAATTTTGACTTAATGTTTTCACTCCTGCTCTAAGTGTCTGTACTGTTGCTCTAATAGATTTGCAAAACTGCATGTTCAGGCATCTCTTGGAAATTATTTGTGCCTCAGGGTCAAACTGAATTTTTCTTAAAAGTCTGAACAAACTAAGGCAAAGCGATACGCGCTGCAGAGTTTCCACTCAAACATGGTCGGTGTGATTTCTCTTTAGGCAGTGGTTATTCCAGGGTAACCCAGTTACTGCTTAACTTGACAGAACAGACTTCAGTGTTTACTGTTGTAAACAGTAGCAGCTCTGCTGATATTCAGTTTAAAAAGCTAATGATCAATAAGGACACTATAGCGAACACGATGTGCCACTGGAACACAGTGTTTTATTGCTTCACAAAAGTTAGTTTTATTGTACAATAAGCACTGCCCTGTAAAGACAGCAAAGAATGAACGAGATGATACAATTTGGCACTTTTCTAGTGACAACAGAGTCGTGCTCTCTCCTCCAGACCGTGAATATCAACATGGAGAATGGGATACATGACAAGTACCACGAGCAGCTGGGACACAGATATCACTTTGCTGTGAGCGGCAAAGCCTTCGCTGTTATCAAGGAACACTTCCCTCAACTCATCCAAAAGGTACAAACTCATCTCAGTACAAAACCAGCTACTTATTCAGATTAGTAGCAGTTTCTGCCTGTTTCTGTGCTGCCGCTGTTCTGGCTTCATGTTGACAGGCTGTTGCTGTCATTCTTTGTCTCTCCACATGGGGCTGCTGCAGCTCGCGCTGAGAGCTACAGTGTTTGCCCGCATGGCTCCAGACCAGAAGACTCAGCTGGTGGACGTTTTGCAGAGCATAGAGTCAGTCTCACTTTATAGCTTTGATTTCAGTCTGCTAATGAGCTTTATTTCAGTCTGTTGATAACTTGTCAGGTTATGGTAAATGTGTAACTGGACATTCTTTACTTTTCAGTTACATTGTTGGGATGTGTGGTGATGGTGCTAATGACTGTGGTGTAAGTATGAATTAGATTACATAGCATGAGTGTCTACCTTCTGTTGTATAAACAGAATATGTTGCATGTAAAACAGGATTTAAAGTAGTGTCTAAGATGTTAAAATCTCAATCTTTCAACTCTTGTTAATGATAAAATTTATTTTGATAAATATTTATGCTACAGAAGATGATTTATACTAATTATTGTCCGTCTGTGTCAGGCTCTGAAGAAAGCTCACAGCGGGATTTCTCTATCTGAGCTGGAGGCTTCTGTGGCTTCACCCTTTACCTCATCCACCTCAAACATCTCCTGCGTCCCCAGCCTCATCAGGTAGCAACTCACTGCTGTACTCTAGCTGGTCTTTAAGGAATTTTAGCATTATCACTCAGAATACAGAATCATACAGTGTAGAAATATACCTGAATGTTTAGCATGGCTGCAAACAGTTCTGTCTGTAACCAGCAGGGGTGTAATAGTGCAGTTGTTTCACACTTCATTACAATACACAACACAAGCTTCACGCTCACACTCATAATTCATTCACACAATTGGTTGAAAATAAACTGCAAATCTAAAAAATACTAAATTCTTGCAGAATAAAATGTTCATTCTCAGTTTTCCTGGCAGGTTTTGATGCCAACTGTGTAAACCGACAATTTAAAAGTTTTCTAAGTTGAAGTATGTGAAAAATTGAGATTTCTTATTCTGATTGTCTCTCATTTTGTTTCCTCCAGGGAGGGTCGAGCTGCCCTCATAACGTCATTCTGCGTTTTCAAGTTCATGGCGCTCTACAGCATCATCCAGTACTTGAGTGTCACCCTCCTCTACTCTGTAATACATTCACTCCAGATTTTATTATTTTAGTCACACTGAATAAAACAGTGTGGTAGAAATGAATCATAATAAAAACATGGTATTTTAGGCTTGATGTATGTGTATTCAACATGTTAATGGGGCCGAGCGGTTCCCACATGAGATGTAGAAGATTCATGAGCAGGACGGACGTGAGGAGCAAGTAGAAGCGAGTTTGGTGTTTAGAAAGATGTGGGGGGTTTTAATCCATTGGCCGTGAAACAAAGAAACAGAGTGACACGTCAGTCATTTCGTTCCTGGGAAAAGTGTATTTTTTATATATAAGAACTAAAGAGAGTGTTATAGATTGTACATTCAGTTATCTGTTCATGTTAATCATCATCTTTTTTTTTATATTGTAGATTCTCAGCAACTTGGGAGACTTCCAGTTTCTCTTCATTGACATTGCCATAATTCTCGTGATTGTCTTTACAAGTGAGTAGCATTAGGATACAAAATATGCTTTTGTGTTTAGATGTCAGTTCAAAGCAGTTAAATGTGACTAACAAGGTTTTTTTTTCTTGTTGCAGTGAGTCTGAATCCAGCGTGGAAGGAGCTTGTGTGGCGTTGTCCGCCATCCAGTCTGATCTCTGCCCCACTGCTCTGCTCAGTTCTGACCCAGATCCTAGCGTGCCTTGCTTTCCAGGTCCTGGCTTTTCTCTTAGTACAAGAGCAGAGCTGGTATGAAACATGGACACCTCAGTCAGAGTGAGTACCAGGTCTGAAATGACCATCTTCTGAAAAGACAAGTAAAAAATACTGTTCGCTACAGACATGTAAAAAAAAAGTTACTGTATAAATGTAATTTTGACCTGTTCTCCAGGGGTCTGTTCTTCATACGTAGAACACGTTAACATATTAGCTGTGTAATATTGATTATTTAACCAGTGTCAAGCTTGTTGTTCTGGCAACATAGCCACAAGAGCAGGTTTATTCTCAGGTTTAGTCAGTGTCCAAGATAAACTTTCAGATTTCCAACACTGTTGAACCAGGAAATGCATCCACCTATGAATTATTACATGAGTGATCAATTAAGACCTTCAGGAAGATAATAAAAGAATATGAATTAATATAATAGAGGGTTGTGTATTGTCCAAATACAAACTGACTAATTAAATAATTACTATGTCGCAGGCAGCAGTTGGACAATATTCCCAACAATATAACCTCCCTAAAATTCTAAATTAATCATTAAGATGTTGGATTAAGATTAAGATATGTGCGTGTGTGGTAGCAAGTCATGAGATACACAATCGAACAATAAAACAACATGTCAGGGTGTCATGTATAATATTCTTGCTACTTACTTTACATTTCACCCATTAGTAAATGAGCAAGAAAACTTGCTAATCATGGTCAATGTATGTGGTCTTATCAACAACCATGAGATCTTAGAATTATGCCCTATTATTAAATCCAGTTTTTCTAATCCACTTGGAAATTGGATTGGTCATGTAAAAAGAATGGGGTCGAGTTTTGACCCTCGTGTACATTGTTTCTAACTGTGAATGATTATTGTATTGTTGGTTCCAGGTCTTTTAATTGCTCCAATTCTCAATTAAAAAAAATCTAATCATGACAATGAAGTGAATTCATTAAAAATGAATTGTTTTTTGCTTATTTCTCTATATCTAGTTTATGAATACAGGTCTTTGTATAAACTGTCTGCATTGATCTCTCTGTTCATTCTCCCCCTGCAGCGCCTGTAATGCCTCCAGCTCCAATTTCACTCACAATCTGAATGAAACAACTCAGAAAGATCACAAAAACATCAAAAACTATGAGAACACCACCCTCTTCTATGTCTCCTCTTTCCAGTACTTGGCTGTGGCCATCGTCTTCTCCAAGGGAAAGCCCTTCAGACAGCCCAGCTACAAGAACTGTAAGACTTATGGTTTCTCTGTGTCGTGTGTGGAAGGAGTTTAGTGTCACATAATGAGTCCAATTTGCCAACCACATATGAATATATGTATAACTAAATATAATTATAGATCTTAATTTACGAAGTTGATAACTACGATAAAGCTTCTTTTATTTGTTTTTATGCGTTTTTATTAGGGCTGTTCATGCTGTCCTGCATCGCTTTGTATACTTTTCTGCTCTTCATCCTGCTGTACCCTCTTCCTGCCATCGTCAGCTTCCTGGAGGTAACCCCTGTTTTTCTGCATGAAGTTAAAGGAAACTCTGTGTGTGTGTGTGTGTGGTATTGTCTTCACTGCTCATCCTGCTGCCCTGCCTTCCCCTCAGATCGTGTGTGTTCCCCATGAGTGGCGCCTTACTATGGTTATCATTGTCATAGTGAATGCCGCTGTGTGTTTCGTGCTGGAGGTACGCTTTAGAGCCACCACACCCTACAAGTTCTTTATGACCGATCTCTCTTTTTAAATCAGAAAACTGTGATTTGCATGCATTGATTTTTCCTCCTGCTGAATCAGTGCTTAGTAGTACACTGCTGCATAATGAATTAAATGAATTAGCCTTTTCCATTTGAGTTATTTCTGTCTTTGTGCTTTCCTGTGGCTGTAACCCAATCTTCATCCTCCCTGTCATGTTTGATCAGCTGATTCTCAAGTTCCCAATGAAATATTCCATAGATTTTGATCGTTGACATCGTCTTGTGGAGGCTAGTTTTCAGAGGCAATCAAGGGGTAAACCGCCGCAAAGTGTGCCCCTCTGCTGACACACCGCAGGTTGGAAAGCTTTGAGTACACTTTGCTTGTATTGGTCTTTACTCGGTGTCTAGATAGTGATGCATTTTACAGCACTCATCCTGCTGCTTTCCTATCTGTCTACTAGCTATCTATCAATCGATCAATCTATTTATCTATCTATAAATATAGATATAGATGCTGATCCACTAACTTGCTTTGCGTGTTCTACATTCTCAGACGTCCATTGACCGCTGGGGTTCGTCCTTCCTCTCTTGGTTATTCTGCCGCAGAAACAAGCCCCCAAAGGTGCGATACCTACACCTGGCCCTGGAGCTGCAGGACGATGCTGACTGGCCCCCCAGACCTTTCACCGTCACTTATGCTAGTGATGCACAGTCTGACATCTCTGCTCTCTGACACCAACAAGCAAACTACTGCACAGATTAAAGCAAATCTATATGTTGAGTTAGCTTGATACCACAGTACCAATCCAGGTGTTTCATAAAGCTGAGAACTGACACTGTAAGCTGCTTAAACATAAACCTTGCTTCCATTTTCACCTAATCAAAATGGGTTTTCTACCTGGACTTGGATTTTAGCTGTACTGTCGTGTCACACTACTGAGACCTGAGTGAGAGCCCACTATTAAAGACATAGTTCAACATTTTGGAAAGCAATACACAATTAGTCACTTTGCTTCTCATGTATCTGTATGTATCAGCAGAAAAATCTGAAGTTAGAGGCAGGAGCACATTAGCATAGTCTAGCATAAAGACCTTTTGGTAGAAATCCCCTGAACCCCACTAATTAAGACTATGTAGCTCATTGGTTTATCCCTGCTATAACCCAACCTGTTAAAATAATATGTTGAGGTTTTATGGGCAGTTATTTTAACTTTTTTTATGAGCAGTTTGTGGACGATGTGATTTCTTGGAGTCTCATTGCACCTGCCTGTGCCTCTGTTTCCCCGGTCTTTATGCTAAGCTAATCAGCTGCTAGCAGTAGATTCATAGCATTCAATCATGAATTGTGATATATTCCCCTGATGCTCAGCGTTTTTCCCAAAGGTTGAACTGTTCCTTTAAGGTGAGTGGAACCTTAGTAACCATATTGGATCGCATTTCTGCATCACATAGTTACAGTATTCGGCGGCTGTTCATCTCATTCAGTTGTCATTGTTGAAAAACAGGAAGCATCAACTTCACTGTTATTTAAAAAGCAGAACAAAAAAACCTTCCACTAACATTAGCTTCTGCTGAAATATAAACAATACCAGATCACATGGATTCAACAAACGAGACTGAGACCCTGTTTACTCATGGTATTAAGATGCGTCTTGATCGGATCACAGGACAGATCACACACACTATTTAAACGTACACATTCATGCATTTTCAAGGTGTTCAGTAGACCACTTGTGTCAAGATTTCAATACTGCTGCCTAATTTCAATATAAGATCAAAGACCATATATTTAGCTATATTCTGATAAAAGGCCCAGGTAGCAGTTATCAGATTTACTGAACTGGTGTCTCTGCCCATATGGAAATTAGGTATCTTGTTTCACTGGCACTCCTACCACACACAGCGTTTATATCCATGATGTTTTCTTTGTCTCTCTTTTGTTGTGCATTGGCACCAAAACAACCATTACACCCTGCACTGATGACGTATTGTCTTGTAATGTTGTTGAGGGCATGTGAAAGCACATGAGCGTTTATACATTATAAAAGAAATGTGGTCAAACTTATCCCAGACCACCTCAGCAGGTGGTTTGAGGAATCAGATCGGATCACAGTCAGTGTTGGTGGCCATTTATACATGTGTTTAGTGCTGTCCACTTGTAATCCGATCATCTGGGATGCATCTTAATGCCACGTGGAAATGGGGTTTAAGTGCCTATTTACAGTGTTATGACCATAACAGGTACTGTTTTATATATCTAAGAAAAAAATCAACACTGCTGCTTCTTAGAGTTGCTGAGGTTGAATTTCTTCCCATGGAAGAGAAAAGCTGAAGTTTGTGTCCCATTTTACAATTTTACTGCCAGTGCCACTGTGTGTGTGGTTGTGTGTAAAAGAGAGACACACAGAGTATGTAAGTTAAGAAGTGAATCAAAGTTAATATTTTCATTCTCCTATGAATACTTTGTGAAATATTCTTTGGCTTAAAATATGAATTTCTTTTTCAAAACAATGTTGCATTAATTATGCCTTTTAACACTGTTAAGGTAGTTTGCATAGATAGAAATGTTTTAGTTCATAAAAGGAATTAAAATAATCATGAATCACTGAGACACTTGCTGCTGTGACAAGTTGATAAAAAAATATATATAACATGATTTTTTTTGTACTATTTGTGTTTCTGTTCTGCTGTATACATATTTTTTTAGGTTAAGGTACAAAATGAAGTGTGAACATAAAGAAAACTCACCAAATATTTCCTTTATTAATATATAGAGACCAATATCTTTAAGGGAATGTGTTTTTAAAAATTGTAATATGGTCTTTCTTCCTTCTCTTTTTTACTTCTAAAATGTGACAAAAATGTTTCCCAAGAGTGTGCTCTGTAGAACTCCAATTAAATTTCCCAATAAATCTGTTTATTAAGCTACTCTTGCGTGCTTCGTGGGGGGCTGGCCCTGGTCACACTTTTTTAGGCAAGACTTACTGATCAATTATGGGCTTTCCCAGCCTCCTCACTGCCTGGCATATGGGCTTTTAAAGGCGCGAGAGTGGAGGAGAAAGAGGGATATCATTTCATGTGGAGATCAGGGCCTATAGGCAGTGAATGGGTGGATTTAAGGGGGACTGTGAATAAGGGAAAGGGGTCCTTGCTTGTACTAAAAAGAAAAGAATCTCCCACAGATCAGGGAAGAGCCTTTTTGGGAATATTCATGATGAGGATGAGGAGGCATCATGAATTCATGTGTCTCTTCTGGATCATCTTTTCAGTAAACACTGCTGTGTACAGAGCTGGGATGACTTGCTTTCGATCAGTGTTTGCGATGTAGTTTTGTGGATAGTGTTGCCTCTCTACTAACCAATATGGGTTTTTGTGTACTCTCTGCTGTATTCCTTTTGTATCAGTAGAGCAACAGATGGAGGGTGGTGGACAGACATAAAGAAGCTAAAACACACACCCTTTCTTCCTCACAGCTAGCTACTCACTCAAAAAGATTTTCTCAAGCTTGCACTCAGACGTGTGCTATTTCAAACGTTTTGGACTTCATCTCCTTTCTCTTTAACCCATATGTTTTTTGTCTGAGTTGTGTACTTTGAAGATATGGGCCCGTGCACACATTCATTGTTTACTGTTTCTTTTACTTCTGTTTCTTGTACAAAGTCCCGCAGAGTGATAAGCCCCTCTCCGAATATTTTGTTGAGTAACGGCTACAGAAACTGTCTTCTGCACCAAACATTGTCATAACAATTCAGGTGCTTTTTCAATGTGTCTGTTACCACCCAGCACACACATACATTCACTTACTATTCAAACAGTTCGCAAGCAGACGTTAGTGGGCTGCAGCATATCTAAAGGTTGGACACTCATACTGCCCTCGTCTTGATTAGTAGTCACGACACAAAGCCAACCTGATGCTCACTTACGGTTTGCTTCATTTTACAGATGACACAATGGCCCCCACGTATTGTAAAAGGTCTGTGACCTACCAGACAGTCACAAAGCCCTTCTCCTCCCTCCTTTCCCCTAAGCATGGGTTCCTTCCTTGGGTCTTCAGGGCATCCCTGTCCCCCTTTCTTTATCAGTCATCCCAGGCCTGAATAGGCTCTGTGGTTGGTAATAAATTCAGTGATTCAGGGGGTGGACAGTTGCAGCCGTGTTAACGTTTGTTCACAGGCTTGTTGCAGGGACGGGCCCTGCCCCACCGCTCTTTGTCTCCTGTGGTCCCTCAACAGGTTAGAAGTCAATGGAGGGCCTTGTGCAGAGGTGGCAGGGGCATGGATGGAGCCGCCTCTCACATGGCATTCACATAGGGGGAGGACTGACTCGGATCACTGTGACGCTTGTTAGTGTGGGGCCACACAGCATTGCCTGGTTGCCTCTCTCTCTCTCCCCGAGGGCCTGCGCCATATTCAGAACTTTAAACAAACGGTAATGGTTGAGGCTTTAGGTTTTTTCAGGGTAAGTTGATCTGTACTCAGTGGCCTGCAGTAGCCACGCTGAAAAGAAGTGTATCTAACGATCTCAGTTCACAGATCAGACACACAATAAAATGAGGTCAAACCTTCCCACAGTCCAAAGTGATGGTGAATCCACTCTTTAAATGTAGACTAGAATAGCACTGATACACTTCTGTGGCCCCTGAAACTGCCAGTCTTGCTGAGTTATAGCTGGGTTCTCACACTTAACTGTTTGAAGCATGGGAATAGCTAAACAGGAAGAAAAGAGACAGAGAGCCATAGATAGAGCAACACACAAACAGAGGAGGGCTTTAGGAGACAGAAAGCAGCGGACAGAAAAAGACGCACAGAGACTGAAGAGGGACTTAGAGCCATGACTGAAGCCTAACTGTCATGAGAAGATGAGAGTTACCATGGCCACCTAGGAGCCACCCAGCAAGCATGTGAGCAGGGGAGGCTCGGGGGCCATGGGCCCGGGCCCCGGCTGGTGGATCACATGCACTAACCAGGGATTATGTGCATAAGTGATGAGCGCTAAGCCGGCAGGTGAAGAAGGGAGGTCCTGGGACAAGTAGCGCACCATCCCTCAGGACAGCTCCCCTTGTAAAGAGCAGGGACTTTTTCCCAAGTGAGGCTGAGCTGCCATGTGAAGGGGACTCAGCCAGAGGTCCTCGAGTGCTGAAAGGGCATCCCCCAGGCGGCTTTCACGCCGTAAGTGGCCAAAACTCTGGTCTTGTGAGTCATCTTGAGTGGCAAGAATGGGCCATCTTCACATTTATAAATCCCAGTGCAAACACACTCATGGATATGGACTAAGCTTGGATAAGGATAAGCACCACATGGAAGGGCATCAGCAGGGGTCTTGTCAAGGGAAGCTTTTTTGGCTTGATGCTTGTATAAAAGAACAGATTCTACATACTTCATCCATTAGAAAGAGAAAAATATAATTTGAGCACCAGCTAAGTTACCTTTATGGTATATTAATGGACAAAAGCCTCCTTTTCTAGCCAGGATCAACAGGTTCATAGGTTGTTTTGCTGCAGGGATCAATGCTCATAATATCCATGGCTTTACAGGAATGTGTTTGAACCTTGATGGCACAAAGAAATCACATTCCCATGGTGCACAGAGAAAATACACAGTTAACTAACCTCCCCCCCAACACCTTTTCAAGACGATAGTATCCCTGAACATATTAACATGTAAATACACTTAGATACTTTGACAATGCAATGAAATGCATATAATCTACATGCTAACTAGTCCTTTAAAGACTTTCCACTGCTGAATGTGGTTTAGCAACACTTTCATGTCTGGGTTTTAAAAATTAAATGTGAGGCCTCTCTTACAATCTCTAAAAGCGTTTTTCAATTTGATGAGGGATAAGGCGATGACTGGGTTCCCTTTTCAAAGGAGGAGACCCAGAGTTCAATAAGACTTCAGTCTCATTGCCTTTGCCTCCAAGTTGAAGATCTAAATGCTGGCTTTTTAAAGAAAGAACCCACCACGTTAGGTGACAGATGGTAGGTTGTTATGCTGAAATACCAGTTGCTATGGTCCCCCTTTTCCTCCGCAGCTTCTCTTGCCATAAGCATCTCCTCCGAGGCTGGTGTACTGACTTGGAATAAGCTGACTTGAAACCGTTCAGGTTGTTGTTGACAAACATGAGTCTAGATGAGTCTCCTAATCTCCTACTCCTTTATCCGCTCTATATTGCCGTATAAACAGGGCTGAATACACTAAAAAAACTAAACCTCTTCTCTTATCTCGCACAGGGTTTAATCTAATGCCCTCTACCCTTTTTACATCTCTGCCTCCGCTAAATTCGACCATATTTTTGATTCAACACATCACCATGACAACCAGTTATTTCCCATCTTTGAGCCCCCCCCAGCTCCTCTTCTCCATTGATACCACTACCTCCCCCTACCCCTGCTTTTTTTTGTCCAAATAAAACAAAGCATAGAGTGAATGCGCGCTGAGGTAGGTAAATGTATTCAGTGACATCAGCCAGGACGAGTCTATTCTGCTGGATTCCTGTACCACTTGTTTCCAGCCTTGTCTGGGGGCCGGACACTCTGTTGGGCCCATTGTCCCACATGTATTCCACACAGGCCCACAATTAATGGAAGCCTTGTCTAAGGCTTCTGGAGCAGAAACTGCTGTTGGGGAGGGGGACAAAAGGCGGGCAGAGCCAGGGGCTAGGAGTTGCTATGGGACAGCCCCCCCTTCCTTTCTTAAAGGGGAATTCAAAGGGAGAAGGAGCGACAGAGAGCGAGTGGAGCACTGGATGAGATGTTTAAGTGATCCCCTGTGTCTGTGCCCTACCCTCCTGGCCTGAGATGTTTTCATACCAGCAGATGAAAAGGAACCTTTGCAGTATTTGATGATGAGGATGGTCATTTCACTGCCACATGGTGGTTGGGTGGAGGAGACAGTGGCCACAGCTTTCACTCTAGGTGAAGAATCCTACCCATTCTTGTATCAGACTTTTACAGTTTTACTGGGCAATTTATCATTTTGTCTCCTTCACAGCAACTAAATATAAGAAACAGTTCTCAGTCCAGACATTCAGACAGTCTTATCCACAATGATGTTACTTTATACAAATGGCCCGAAGGCACCCTGCTTATATTCTTCGTTCTTTAAAGAAGACTGTGCTGGGCCTGGACATGGTTGTTTAAGTTTAGGATTCAGAATTCCAGCCTAGATAGTAAGATCAGGGGGGAGTTGGTAACACCAAAGTTCCTTCACTGGCTTGTCATATTAACCTTAAAAATTGTCCTTTGGGTTTTACATAGGAGTGTTGCCTGGCACGTTTTAAGACAGAGTCCATAGTCGTTACACCAGAACTACTAGGTTATTAAAATATAATCTGGAGATTCTTAATAAACTGCATTCAGACCCTTTGGTACTGGCCCTTGGCAGCAATTACAGTGTTCTTGGGTAAGTCTCAACAAGCTTTTCACACCTTTGCACAGTTTGTTCTGTTTCTTCCTGGCAGATCAGATTATCATCACCGGTGTTTATCAGACATAGTGCTTGAAGTTCTGACCAGAGTTTAACTTTGGATCATTAGAACATAGACTCTCTGTCCTCATACTCTCAGAGACCTTTAAATACTGTTTGGCAAAATCCAAACAGGTTGTGGCTTCCATCTGACCAATCACCAGAAAGACCTCGGTGATTTGACTGAGTGTTACTGAGATGTTCATTCTTCTGTCAGATTCTCTCAACTCTGCAGAAGATTTCAGAAGCTCTGTGAGTTTTGTGTTCCTGGTTATCCCCCTGACCACAGTTATTTTTGTCTGATTACTCCACTTGGCCAGATGGCCAACTTTCTGCTGGTTCCAAGCCTCTGCCACTGCACAATTACTGAGGCCACTGTCCTCCTGGGAATACTAAATAAATAAATTAATAAAAATAAATAAACAAACAAGTAATAAATACATAAAGAGTTTTATACACATTCTAAACATTCAAAATTAATTATTTATTTTCCATTTAAAAATAAATGTACAATGCAGTAAAACATGGAAAAAGTTAAGGGGTTTTCTTTAGGGATTTCTGATGTGACTGTATGTTAATGTCTTACATTAAAATTCTGTCTCTGTCCTGATGGTTGGCAGATGAAACCAGACAAAAATGAATTAATGCTTACCTGTCCCTGTTCCCCTCAACTTGTGATTATCAGCCACATGTTGGAGCTTGATAACGCTAACCCTTCCATTGCTCTCTGTAGCCTCCCACCACAGGGTTCCCACACTGATACAGATCAGGACTGCACTATAAACCCATGTCTGCACAGTTCACACAATAAAGGGTTTTTTGTGGCAGCAGGCTCACTGAACTGATAGGGTGTAATTTATTGTTGCATGGCCTCTTCTGCAGAAACTGTCTCATCTGTTGCCTGTGAATCCTAAGTTGGAGCATCTTAATGAAACATCTTGTTAGAAGATTGAATGAGTGCTTCATGTGATTCTGGGAGAATAATTGGAAGGGCCTGAGGTGTATATGTGATTTAAGTGATTTATCAGAAAAGGTCTTTAATTAAAAACAATTTTGCAAAACTATTCAGGATACTCAGCAACATTTATTTGTGAAAATATTTCTAAGAAGT